>CANSNZ010000730.1:0-246069 GCA_947646795.1 Beta lomatogona
GGAAACGACCTATATCAAATTTCGCGCCAAGGCTGAGATCACGTTGTTTT
This sequence comes from Beta lomatogona, assembly GCA_947646795.1. Taxonomy (NCBI): domain Eukaryota; kingdom Viridiplantae; phylum Streptophyta; class Magnoliopsida; order Caryophyllales; family Amaranthaceae; genus Beta; species Beta lomatogona. The sequence continues at coordinate 51 of CANSNZ010000730.1, forward strand.
ATTATCTTAAGCTAGTTATTTTTATTTTATTAGTTTTGTTGACTTTTTTTTAATATACTTTGGTTAGTTTATTGATATCATTTACTCAGTAGTTTATTTGCAAACAATAGCCTTTTGGGATATCGAGGAGAGGTTCGGAAAAACTTTAAAACAAATATACCCTTTTACAGGGTGCAATCTTTAAAGTATGTCTTTCCTCCCCCAGAAAAATCATTTAATTAGTTTTAATTCTTGTTTTTTTATCTCGTTACTCCCTAAATTTTATGGGCGACGACAGTGAGGATCCCCAAAAGACATATACATGAGTTTTATGTTGCTAGTCTGTCCTTGCATTTTAAGGGTATAAATGATGACCAAATTCGGCTTCGTGCCTTCCCCCATTACTACATGACTTGGCTAGAGATTGGCTTCACCATCTTCCACCTAGATCAATCACTTCTTGGGACGGTCTAGAGAGAGCTTTTATGGAAAAATACCAACCTCTCGAATAAAATTCAATATATAAGAGCAAATTTGTCATATTAAGCAAGACCAAACCCAGTCTTTATGTGAGTATTGCAAAGGTTTAATAGACTATATATGTGTTTCTTGCCCCCAACATCGACTTAGTGATGTTGATTCTTGATTGAATGTTTTTATGATGGGTTGTTGGATGATCAAAAGTACATGATAGACATTGCTAGTTGTGGTACCTTAGAGAAGAAACTCCTAGTGAAGCTGAGATTTGGTATCGACTATGGACCTTAATAATCAACATTATGAGATAAAGAATAATTGTGATGAAAAAGTGAAAATCAGGTATGAAAAGTCTTTTAAAAAGTTTATTTTTACAAAAATTGGTATATAGAAAGTCTCTTTAACAAATGTCACTATATAGTGCTGAATAAAATCCCTTCCTTTTAAAAAAAAAATTAAGACATTTGACTTTATTATGAAATTATAAAACGAAAAAAATACAAAAATGTAAAAAGAATGAGGGTAAAAGTAAGGAAAAAGTTTAAAAAAAAAAAAAGATAGTGAAAATTGGGAAGATAATAAAAGTCGAGAGAGGGATATGGTGGACCAACATATCCTATAGGGGTAACCAAAGTTATTAAAATCGCGATTCAAATCTTAAAATCTTATGATTTTACGATTCAAAATATGGTAGAAGATTCGATTCACTATTCTAGACGATTCTATTCATTTATGTTGACTAGCGAAAATCTCAGAAATTTAAATCATGCTAACGAAGCAAATAATAGATATATATTCTTAGTTATTGCAAATATAGTGGGTAAACAACTATTTTTTTTCTAATTTTTAGGTCTTTTAACTTAAAATCTTAGCATATTCAATGAAGATTGAGTGCGTATCTCGATTATACGTGTTTGTAGAATCTTACGATTCTACGATTCGATTTTACAATTCGATTCTAAAGGTCGTTTCCGATTCAAACTAGAATCTCGATTTTAACAACTTTGGGGTAACCAAATTAAGATTAACTATCTCCTTTCTTAATTTTTTGTAGTATGTAACGTAGTTATTTATATTAATTAATCTTAAATATTATCGGCTTATCACTTCATCAATTGGCTTAGAGCTAGGTTAAACCACTTATAAGAATTTCAATATTTTAATCGATATGAGGAGTGATTATTTATTACTCCATTTTTTGGGAACTTTAAGAAAAAAAATTCAAGAAATTGAATTGTCAAATATTTTTATGATGAGGACATATTATATGGTTTGGAAAAAACCACATTTAATTATCGTATTATTATAAATTATAAAAAAGTACATATCATGAAAATAAACATTAAGATATACATTGTAACAATTTTGTCATATTAGTGAAAAAACTATCACTAAGAACTTCGACTTTTTGAAAAGCAAATATGCAAAGTAAAAAAAAAAAACAATGCACAGATAGTTATGGACTTATGGTAGTGGTAACCACCAAAAACATGCCAATCAACAAACTCAAAGAAAGCTACACGCCATTGAGGGTTGATGTAGAGGATTACCAAAGTTGCTAGGAACATAGTAACACAAGACATACAAAAGCTCCATAAAAAGTCTACCATGTCGATTCCTCCGTGATCTTGATCATCTCCTTCATCTTCTTCAGTTGCAGTAGCAGTAGCAGGGGGCAATGCATTGATTGGTTTATTCACATGATACCCATAAAGTCCTGGATTTCCCAAATAGTTGTTCTCGTCGAAGCTTGCAAATTGTCCAGTCTCGGGCACTCTCCCAGACAAGTTGTTGTATGAGACATTAAAGATCTCCAAGAAGTTAATCCCAATGAGCTCGGAAGGGATCATACCACTCAAATTGTTGTAGGAAAGGTCCAAACTTTCGACATGTTTGAGATTGGAAAACTGAGTTGGGATGGATCCTGTCAAGAAGTTGTGTGACAAATTCAAGGATTGGATCTTATTTAATTCACCCAGTTGTGGTGGTATAAGACCAGTGAGTTTGTTGCAGGATAAATCCAACAGTGACATAATATCAAGACTTCTACCATTATAAGGGAGACGATGATTCTTATCTAGGAGTTGAACTGCAATAGGTCTTCCATGAGTAGTGCCCAAACCATACCTTGGCGAACTAATCGTCGTATTCATACCAAAAGACATATTCCAAAAGCATTTGGGTATTTCTCCATGTAGTTTGTTGCGGGAGAGATCTAATATATTAATATTACCTAACTGGCACATTTGTCGTGGAATTGGGCCATAAAGATTATTTCCTGCCACCAAGAGTACTCTAAGGCTTGAAAGTTGATCAATCCACAATGGAAAGTCACTAGAGAGTTGATTGTCACTCAGAACAAGTGCTTCTAAATCTGAGCAACTTGTTAAAGCATATGGTAATTCTCCTGAGAGATTGTTACCGTGAAGATTCAGGTATGCCAATTTACAAGAGTTGGAGCATGAAGGAATAGGTCCATTAAAGTTATTCCACGAGAGATCTACATCTGTGAAACCAAAACCCGTCTTACCCATGGCGGATGAGTTGACACCAACAAAATTCCCTTTGGAATTTTGCCTTGCAAATTGTTTTGTGACACTGACAAATAAGAGAGGTCAGAGAAGTTGCCAATCCACCAAGGAAGCTGACCACTTACATTGTTATTCGATATATCCAAGTAAAACATAGAGCTTTTATTAAGGGAGTCCTTGATTGTCCCGCCAAAACGATTGTTGCTTAGGTCCAACCAGCCCAAACCTGAGAGGGTCATATCATCTGGAATTATATCACCTTCAATATTGTTGTCTGACAACTGCAAAAGCTGAAGGGATTTGCAATCACTAAGCAATCTTCTTGGCAATTCCCCAGAGAAGTTATTGTGTGACAAATCCAACCATTGTATATCTCTCAAGTGACCTATTGAAGTTGGAATAGGTCCTTCGAAATGGTTTCCAGACAAGTTTAAATTTTGGAGCTGCGGGAACACGAAACCAATATTTTCAGGCAACTTTTCATGGAAGTTGTTGTTGGAGATATCCAAATTATATAATGAAGACAGGTTAAGAGAGTAAGGTAATTGAAGGCTTCCTGAAAGAAAGTTGTTCTGCAGTGACAAACTTTCAAGCTTAAAGGTGTTGTTAAACAACCAAGTCGGAAAAGTTTCATATATGTTATTATGGGAGAGATCAAGATCACTTAAATTTGTTTGGTGTGACAAGAATCTAGGAAAAGTTTCTAGATTACAACGTACCAAACCCAACGTTTGCAATTGAAATGTGGGTCGCCATGATGAGTCTCCGAGTCCAACTTCCAACTTGTTCCTCGAAAGTTCTAAAAAATGGAGTTTTGAGAGATTGGACAAAGAAGTCAACGTAAACTTGCCTTCAAAGTTGTTATAAGAAAGGTCTAAGTGCTCTAAAAACCTAAGGCTCGAGAAGACTTCTGGGATCTTTCCATTGAAATTGTTGTATGCAAGATCAAGATATCTGAGAGAAGACAGATTTTGGAAACATGAAGGTATACGTAGACCACCATCGAAAACATTGTAACTAAGATCCAATTCCATAAGATTTTTCATTCCACAAACACCTGAAAGAAATTAAAGTAGATACTTCATAGTTAGTGGATTTGGGTTTGGAGTTTGGAGATAACTGATAATAAAAAGTAAAGATATTACATGATTATTATTTCCCTTGCATATACATCATACAAGGGGGCTAAAATAGAGAATGTGGTGTCAAAAGCTAATATAATGCATCTATTAGAAGACTTATCATATAACAGTGAAGTTTTTCCTTCCATATTACTAAGAATGCATACTCCAATTCCACATTTATTATTTTTTTGTTGCCCGTACTTTATTTATCTTCTAGCTATATAGAACTATAAAATTAGTACGGAGTAGTATTGTGTGTGATTTAATGCATCGTCAGAAAAATATATACTTCATCCGTTCTTTAATAATTGAATATGTAGAGGTTTTACATTTTTTAAAGAGATAGATGAAAAAAGGGACCCATGTGACAAGGAGAGAGAGAGAGAGAGAAAAACATAGTCAAATTTAGTAATGTTGCAATTAATATCAAACTTCCAATAAATAAGGAAAATGCTTGCAATAATAAAATAATAGAGGAAGTATTAATTTAATCCATAATAAATCCTTGTCTCCTTGATTAATGTGAATTGATCGATTGCCGGCCAAAATTATTATAAGATGGAAAGTGTAAAAGTAACATTGGGAAGCTTGATACTTTTCTAAATGTTCATCTTTGTGTGCGTTCGTCGATGCACTTGTTTGACCTTAAATATATTTCATTACATATTGTTTAGTAAAGATTATAATGATTTAATAAAGTATTCATTACGACGAGTCAAACAAGATCTCACATGATTATATTTTATCTTATATATCGAGAAGAATTTATAATATTATCTCTAATTGTGAATGGTGTGAAGATTTTTAGGAAGAAAAAAAAACTGACCAAGTAGTGGTTATCCAATATTCATCGCCAAAATTTGCTATGACATTAAAAAAAAGAAAAAGAAAAAGAAAAAAAAAGAGTACCTTGGAGTGGGAAGCTTGATTGATTCAGATAACAAGACTCTAGTCTCAACATCTCAAGTGAAGCAAGATCACCAATAGAAATGTAACTAGTATTAAGATTAGGATTTCCAGACAGGTCCAAAACACGCAAGTTCTTTAAAGTTGAAATCTTGGTGGAGCCTGTAACGCAATAGATTAGAATAATCCGTTATGGTAAACTTTAGAAGCATCAAACTAATGTGATCATCCCATAATATGATAATATCATTTATATAAGACGATATTACATGATACATACCGTCACTCTCCACCAAACCATTAAATAATGGAGTTTAGAGAAATTGGACAAAGAAGTCAAGGAAAACTTGCCTTTAAAGTTGTTATAAGAGAGGTCCAACTGCTCTAAAGACCTAAGGCTCGAGAGGACTTCTGGGATCTTTTCATTTAAATTGTTGTCTGAAATATCAAGATATCTGAGAGAAGACAAATTCTGGAAACATGAAGGTAGACCACCATTGAAATCATTAACACCTGAAAGAAATTAAAGTAGATATTCTTAGTTAGTGGATTTGGATTTGGTGTTTGCAGATTACTGATAGTATCGTTGAAGGAATGGGGAAAAGAAAGGAAAGAGAAGAGAAGTTTCATTTTTAGTTCTTGATTTTCAAAGCCATGTTGGCACTGAATTTGCCTGATATACGTTAATCAACAATAGAATTACTTTCCGGTCAAAAAAAACAATAGAATTACTTTGGCATGAAGTTGTCAATATCTAAGTTGTGTTCTTACGTTGTCTAAATTGAATACTATTAATAAAAATAAGTATAATAATATTTTTATCATCATTAACAATGATAATAATTAATAATATTAATGATAATTAACTATATTAATGTATCAATAAAAATAATAATTATTCCATTATGTTAATATTAATAATAATTATGTTAATGAAATAATTAAATTATATATAAAAATAATAATATTAATACTTGTAATACAAATAATATGTATAATAATAATATTCTTATGAATTGATTAATGTTAATAATAACAAGTAGAATAAGATTGTTATTATCATTCCTAATGATAATAATAGTAACAACAACAATAACAACAACAACAATGATGTTGATAATAATAATAATAATAATAATAATAATAATAATAATAATAATAATAATAATAATAATAATAATAATAATAATAATAATAATAATAATAATAATAACAACAATAACAACAACCAAGACCAAGACCAAGACCAAGACCAATAACAATAACAATAACAATAACAATAACAATAACAATAACAATAACAATAACAATAACAATAACAATAATAATAATAATAATAATAATAATAATAATAATAATAATAATAATAATAATAATAATAATAATAATAATAATAGTTCTGAACTTAATTAAAGTGAAATAAACTTAATTTGTCTGAATGGAACTTAATTTATTTGAATTGAACAGAACTAAATTGAACTTGATTTGTCTAAACTGAATTGAACTGAATTTTCATTAATTCAGTCCCAAAGAACAAGATTCTAATTCTCTATCTCTATTCAAGAAAGGAACACCTCACGGTTTGGTGTCCCCCTTAAAAAAACCTAAGATACCCTTATGTAATAAACATTTAAATTGTTTTAAAAAATTCATTGTTTTTGCTGAAAATAAATTTTAAGGCTATTTTTTCTACCAATTACTCTCTCCGTTTTCTTTTGTTGTGAAATTGGGGAAGAAACCAATGCAATTTAAAAAGTGGGTAAGATTCCACTATTTTTGATAAAATAAAATTAATTAAAAGCAAATATTCTAGCCTATTGAGTACTCTATGTTAGGCAACCAATGAGAAAAAGATTGAGGGGTAAAAGAGTAAAAAATGACTTAACGAGTAGTGTCAACACATTTATTGCAACTTAAAACCAATGGAAAATCTAAGCCTTAAACTTACACTGTGTACGAAAAGATTCAAATTAAAATAGGAACAATATATTCAAACTTCGTAAGGGGGATTACAGGAATAACAAATTAAAAGAAAGCGAAGGGAATATATTTTTTGTACATTATTAACGCACGCATCGCGTACATATAGGACTAGTTACTAATTAACTTATTGTATTCGGGAGACGATTAGTCGACCAAATTATTAGGTAGGCAGCAAACAGAAGGAGTATGGTATAATATAGTTTTTTTTGGGGCCCCCACTGGATACCTCATGGTAAGATGAAGGGTCCTGTTAGACCGCAACCTCTCGTAGGTTAACTAGGCCTAGGTTTACGGGTAGACACTTTGAGAGTGGAGGGGAGATGGTAAAACTCTCTTCCAAAGTGTCCCTAGTGGGGATCGAACCCCCAACCTCAAGGTTGGAAGGTTCTTTCCTTACTACTATACCAAGTTTGGTATAGTATAGTATAATATAGTATAGTAATGATATGATATGATATGACATGATATGATATAATAATTATTCGTTTTCTAATAGATGCTCGATTCGGATTTATACACTTGCTAACGCACAGCTTTGAATATTCATATTTCTAATTATTTATTAGTAGAAATATAAAAAAAAAATATTTTGAAATATATGTCCAAACAAATTCAACAAGATCTTGTATGCTAAAATTATTTTTATACATCCTGTAGAATAAAATAGTCAAAGTATAGTATTTGAAAAGTGTCAAAGTTAAATTGATTGGAACTTCTATTGAAAAACAAAGAAAACATATGCTTCTTCTGAACTTTTGTATTATCCCCTCATTTTTACACCTTTGTCTCTCTTCCCCATCTTCCTCATTTGTGTCTTCTCCATTCCTATTCCTATTGTTATACCATCACCATCACCGTGATAGATGATTATTGTTATCATCATTGTTAGTTGGTGTTGTTGGTTTTTTTATTTGTTTATTATTAATAGTAGTAGTATTAGTATTATTTTATCTTCCTCCGTTCTAAAATAAGTGAAACATTTGTCTCAAAAAAGCTCTCACATAAATGAGAGAAGTGTTTCACTTATTTTTGGAACTGGAGGAAGTATATTGTTATTGTTATTATTATTGGTATAAATGTTACTATTATTGGAATTATTATGATCATAAGAACAAATTCATCAAAAGACGAACACTTAACGCCTCTTTTTAATGATGAGTAATGTGATCTATATATTTAAGGAAACAACATATACAGTGAAATATATATACGGAAAGCAATTGATATTACGAGTCATATATCTCTATTATATAATGGAAGGGGGGAGCTACGGTGCCCCTTCTATTAATTTACTTAATTGTCTATTAGTAAATCAACTACTACCAAAAAAAGGGGAAAAACAAAGTCATCTTTAAAAAAATAATTTAAATGTTGAAGCCAATCAAGCTATAATTGAGCCACCACAAAGAGAAACATTTACTATAAGATTTAGTACATTTATGCTGAAAAAGGTAAAAAAGGAATATTACATCAATCAAATATTTTATCAATCAATTCACAAATACAATCAAGTATTACATCAAAACAGAAAATCCAATCTAATAACAAAGTGAAATGATTTATTTAACACAAAATTATGTCAATACAACATAAGAAATCCTAAATAAATTCACTTAACATTCTTTTACCGTTCATCAAGTTTAATTTTAAAAACCTAAAAGAAAGAATAAGTAAAAAAAGAAATTAATAAAAGAATGGTTAAGTGATAGAGGCTTAACCTACAAATTTAGCAAAAAAAAAAATATATATGTCTAATGCTCAAATTTTACCCCTGTTTATGCCCAAAAAGGCTAGAACTTATGTTTGAAAAAAAAAAAATCAGGCACGCAATGCGTGCATAATTTGCTAGTATGTATAGATGTACATAGCCAAAGTAGATAGGAATGTTATTATGTAAATTGTTAAAGAATTTACCTCAGTACATATTTATAAAATATTAACTTTTCATAACTATTACCAATAATAATTAGAGACATTAATATTCAAAGTTGTGCATCAGTAATTAGTGTATAAGTCAGAATGTTGCACATTTTAGAAAACTAAAGAGTATTTATATTGTACATTTACACTCGAGTTCATTCATCATACACCCAGGTATACCATGTGCATGGTATACGCAAGAGTAATTTCTCGCTCATTTGCTCATCCGGAACTCTCTTTTTTTCGTACATTTTGCTTATTTGGATGATTTTAAATGAGCAATGAGCAAAAAAATATCCTTTAGTGTACCATGCTCACGATACACACGGATGTATAATAAAATTTATATTTGCACTCATTATTTGTATTTTTTGGTGGTTGTCGTTAGTTTAGTACCTTATCCATTTTTTAATAGTTTTACCCAAATGACTTGTTAGATTGCTAATACACAACTTTGAACGTTAGATTCTTTATTTGTGTGTAGGTAAAAAATTATAAGAAGTTGATTTTGTAAAATACATATTATGACGAATTTAACAATCAAATAACTATGTTTTTCCTTACGTATACTTCGTGCAAGAGGTCCAAAATAGAGAATGTGGTGTCAAAAGCTAATATGATACATCTATTACAAGACCTATGATATAATTCTAATATTCAAACTTTTCTTCACATATATATATTTAGAATAATGCATACTCCAATTTGACATTTATTATGTTTTGTTGCTCATACTTTATTTATCTTCTTGCTATATATAGTTATGTGTAATCTAATCCACTATCAAAAAAAAAATTATATATTAATTTAATCTATAATAAATCCTTTATTTATGTGACTTGATCAATTTCCAACCAAAATTATTACAAGACGAGAAATGTAAAATTAACCATTATATTGGGAATCATGATACATTTTGTAACGTCTATATCTCTATTATATAAGCCAAGGGGGAAGCAATGGTGTCCCCATATGAATTTACATATTCACCCGTCCACAACAAAAATATTACAATCCAACTACACCCTCCAACAGTAAATCAAAAACCATTACACATATAAACTTGCCAAAAAAAATCTCAATCAAATCTCAATTAAACCCAATCAACTCATATAATGATCAATCACATAAACTTGCCAATGAAAAAAGATTCAATCAATTCAAATTCACATCCAATCAACTAAAAAAATTCATAATCAAGAACTTGCCAAATATTAATACAACATACAATAACAAAAAAAACACGACATTCTCATAAAAGAGATAACTCATATTCAAACTCAAATAAATTTATCCATAATACAAAATTAATTACAAACATAAACTCCAAAAAAAATTCAGTTTTCTTCATTACTTAGACATGCAATTTCATCACTTATACTTACTTATTAAATTGTTTTTGAATGCTATTTATAAGTATTTAAATCTTTCTTACTCACGAAATGGAGGTGAACTTATATACGTACTTTCGTTTTTGATTTCTTTTATTACCGAGCAGTAGTTATGCCCAAATGTCACCGCATGCACAGCGTGCATAAAAAGCTAGTTATATATGTGAAGAGGGGTAGGACACTAAAATATTAAAATTCCTATTTTACCCTCACTATATTAAGAAAATTACAACAAAACCTTTACAAGAAAAAAATAGAAAAAGAAAAGGTAACTAACTACTTCAATTAAACAAAGAAACAATTTTAAAAAAGAAAGTATGCAGTTACTAGAACACAAATCGGTTTAAACCTCTAAAAGTCTATCATAACTCAAAACAAAGAGAGAGAAGAAGACCAATGCTCTTCCTACTCCCTTCATTCTTCAGCAATTCACAAAACTATTTCCAGTTTGTTCTCCCTTGTTTTTATTTTTGGGCGTTCTTGGTTTTATTTCTATGTTATATTTTGCTTTTTTTCATTTTTTCGGAATGCATTTTTTTTTTTAATCTTGCTAATTTGATATAACTGGTTATTGGGTAGCGGTTAGAATCATAAAATTATCATTACCCTTATAAAAAGAGATTTTCTTTATATATTTTTAGTACATAATAGGTTTTCGTTCTTACGGTCATGATCTATAGAAGAGATTATCAAAATATTTTTTTCAAATAAATTATTACTAGATATAATTACGTAATAAATTTTACTTTGATAGCGATTTCGCACGCATAGCATACATGTAAGGCTAGCATCTGTAAAGCGCAGTGGTTATCCAAATTTAATCTCCAAAATTTGTTGTGACATTAAAAAAAGGTACCTTGGAGTGGGAAGCTTGATTTATTTAGTCTACAATGCCCAAGGTCCAATTTCTCCAGCGAAGTAAGATCACCAATAGAGAAGTAGCCAATAGTAACATGGTTACCCGAAAGGCTCAAAAAACGCAAGTTCTTCAAAGTTGAAATCTTTGTGGAGCCTGTAATTAACGCAATAGATTAGGATAATCCGTAATCTATACAAATATATTAAAAGGCGTGCATAAGGAAGCCGATGTGCCACGTGGCACTCCCCCCTCAATTTCTAATGCAAATGTTTTATGTCCATGTGTACCCCTCAATTAAAAAAATATAAATATTGTGTAACTGGAAGGAATCGAACACGTGACCTTTGAAATGAAAAGTAAGAGCTTAACCATCAATACACTATGGCTTTATTGTGAAATATTTCAAAGACAATATGATAAAGTCTTTAATAACTATACTTAACTAAAAAGACTTAAACAAGTATATAGATCTCTTTACGTAACTAACAAGAAACTATTGATGTCATATTATCTTACCACAATTCTTTTTAAGCTATTATTTTCAAACTCAAACCTTTCGGATTTTTTTTACTTATCACGTCATATATTTCAATTTCTTAATGGACAAAAAATACGAAAAGTATTAAGTGACCCGAGGCATCGTTCGGGCCAAAATACTAGTTATAAACTTTAAAAAACATCTAACTTATGTGATCATTCCATAATATCACAATCTTTTGTATAAGACGATATTACATAATACATACCATCACTCTCCACCAAACCATTGATCTTGTTGTAGGATAAATCGAGGTGTATGAGTTCCCCAAAAGACTGGAATATTGTCACATTGAACAGCCACGGCCTATTTGAAATCCACACCGTCTCGTTGAGGTAAAGCTCCGTTACACGTCCGGTGGAGGGATTACACCGAACCATTTCCCAAGCACAACAGTTATATCTCTCTGCATTATTATCTGACCAGTGAAATGAATCATCATATTTAGGGTCTGCATACGATTTCATGTAGGACTTGAGTTCGAGTAAAGCAAGCCGCTCTTCTTCAATGCAACATTCTTGATGCTGAGCATGAAGCAATATCGCTGCTAACACCCAAACCAAGTATTTTGCCCATACCCTAAAACTCAACATAATTATTGAAAGACACTCTTGTTTTTAGTACTCAAATTGTAGTGATCATGGAAGGCAATTAATAGAGGTGTACAAGTTGCAAGCTGCATATATAATGGAGTCTTTAGGAGTGGACTGGATAATGGAGTCTTTTTCCTCTAAGATAATGGACACATCGATGGCGACGATTGAGATTCTTTTAAGCTCGTTAAACAAAGAGCAAATTGGTGGCAATTATGAAATATCCACCAGTGGGTCATTTTGTTCTATTAGTGGAAAAACAAGGATTGAATTATCAACTCTCAGACATAAACATATCTTGTGCGTGTGGAAACTTCATAGATGAGTACTAGCCACAATAATCAATTAATCATTGAAACAAAATTTGTCAAAAACTATTTATATCAAAACCAAAAGTATGTTATTAAAAATACCTTACAAAATGAACAATTCTTGAAGAATGTGTGATGCGCAAGTTATCATAGTATGGTAATTAATAAAATTGTATTTTTGTCATCAAGTGTGACATAGTATTTATTTTGTTATGTAGGGTAAGTTGAAATGTTTGGTTTGAGCTTCATGAATTGTACGTAGCGCAAACTTGTAGATGTATATTGAGATATTTCTAATAGTGTCACAAACTCGACATATCAAATTGGATCAAAGTATATTAATCAATTGTACCTGTTGTTGCAAGCAATTTTTAATTAAAAGTCTAAAAGGTAAGTGCAGAGATATAAACTAAATTTCATGATTGATTAAGGTAAGAACAAATAGATGAGAGATGAAAACTTACGATTAGCAATATTAAGTAGATTTCTCTTCAATTTCTTTCTTATTTTTCCTTTTAAGTAAGAATTAGTTGTTACTCTCGGATGATGCCCCGTGTTATTTGATTAGACTCTATGGTATAATTGTTTGGATTGGCAATTGACACTTTGTCGCATTTAAAAGTTAATTATTTCTTAATGGTTGGATAATGACTTACACATTAAAGTATCAAGAACTTGAGACATTTAGAGATAAAGTGGGAGGAATGGTATGCCATGACACATGGCGATGCCTTGATTTTTGTTTAAAAAAATTGTATTAGCAAAACAAGAGTAAGTCGTTTTATTTATATCATATTCGCATCAAAACATCATAGTTTAGTCTAATCTAACTGTTAGCTATTATCTTTCTTTTATTTTGTAATGTAAAGAATTGTGATGGATACTTTAATAAGTTTTCTTAAGAGTAAATCAACATCATTAATTATGTTAGCACATTGGTACGAGGTCCATATTTCTATTTAAGGTCGTGAGTTCAAATCATTGATGGATACTTTGTTTTTCATTTTTCAATCCACATTAGAAGGGAAATGGCATACGAGTTGCATATAAGAAGCTAAAATGGAAATATTAAACAAGCATTGATTAAACGTGATTATGTTATATTTTCTAAATTAATCGTCCCCATCTTATAATACAGTGCACACTTCTCATTTTTCACGGGGAATTAAGGAAAATGGAAGGAGTATTAGTACGATTTGCCAAAAATATATTTATTTAAGGAAGTGTTTTTAGTACTTTTGTCTTGGAACTAGTTCTTTATTTTCTTTTTCCTTTAAAAAATCAAAAACCAATAATTGTTTCTTGGAATGGTGTAAAGCAATAAAAGGGGCACAAATTTTGAAAGAAAGGTAGGAATATTATTGGAAACTTTATGTATAAATTAAGAATAATTTAGTCCAAATAAATTAATAAAAAGAAAATATATAGGCACAATATTTTGGAGCACAAAAAATGCGAGCACTATGTTATAAAATAGTACTATTTAAAAAGGTCCTCTATCATACAACAAGAAAATTATGTTTATTCTTATCAAAAAACCTTAATCCTTTTCTTCCCATTTTGGGGCTACCATCATCCTTTCGATGGTGGTAAGCCCCCAATTCTTCTTTTTTCTTCTAGTTTCATTATTTTTTGTTATTAATAATCTTCCATTTTCTCTCTTTTTGAGAGTTTTCTACTTCAATTTTTGGGTTCTTTCTCTCCTTTCATGGGAGTTTGGAGTATGGTTTTATTAAATCCCGCGTGGAAGTTTAAAAATTGGTATGAGGAATTGTTCCTATTGGTTGAAGTTCAAGACCATCAACATTGAAGTATTGGAAATTCGGATGCGGTCAACATGGTTAAATCGAGAATTTTCTTCCAAACTATGTCGGAATGATAGACTTCCCCATAATTGCGTGATTCAGAAATCTGAGGGGATGCATTATAGTGTACGATCTAGTTCATTGTAGTTTCTTCGAAGACGAATTTGATTTGATCTTGTCGATTATATCTTGTTTTTCTTTAATCTTTATTGTAGATACGGTTTGGCCTTCGATTAATGAAATTTCTCTTTAAAAAAAAAAAGAAAGAAATAGTACTATATTAAAAAATGTATTTAATACTTGTTTGCTATCTTAAGAACTGATCTCAAAAAAGAAAATCAAATTTCATATTCTACGGTTCTAGTATTCCAAAGTAATTAATGCACATCCCTTCAAAAAAAAAAAGTAATTAATGCACATCACCATAAATACCGACCAGGTCAACTCGTCAACTAAAACTATTTATTTAGAAAAGAGAAAACATTTACCGGATTTCTGAATTGCCAAATACGTTGTCCATCATTTTCATAGACTCCTTCCCTTTCAAAGACGTCACTCGTATCTTATCAAATACTTGGAAAACTTGCAGAAGTCTTTCTCAGTTCTTCATACTCCCCATGAATTATGTGGACACATTCTATGTATTGTAGACTATTCAACCAAGATAATTTTAGTATCTTTGAGGGGAGTTGACTGGTTGAGTTTAAGGTCGTGAAAGATTCCAAAATGAAACCGAGACAATACCAGGACGAATGGAAAACCACAAGAAAAAAATCAAAAAAGGGTTCGAAGTACTTCATACTTCATAGACCTAAAAACTCTAAAACGATGCGTAACGTTATTAACACAAATTAAATATAACTTATCTTAACTCATAATTCACATTATTTATCATATAAAACAAATTCGCATAAAAATTATTTGCAAATTTTAGTCCACAAAAGACTAGAAGATTTTTGGGAACCTCGTATTAAAATGACTATGAAAAATGAAATATGCGGCCAAACCTGCGTAAAAGGAGCAACGAGCCCTTGATTTATTGTTGCCTTTGATATTCTCCATGTCTCCTGAATAATTTAAAAGCTTTTATTTTTTGTTTGTTCGAAATTAATTTGAACATTTTCACTTTTTGTATTGTTTCACAATTATTATATGGGTTCTAACCTATGCCCAAGTCCATAGATTGATTTATTTGTTTTTACGTTTTGTTGTTATATACTCGGTCCGTTCCTAATAATTAGAGTTCCAATTTTTTTCATTTACGTTTGTCCTAAATAGATAATCTATGTCCTTATTGTGTGTATGAGTCCACCAATTCCAATATTATTTAGCTTTTATTTTTTATTATATTACCCATTTTAACATTCTCTCTCCTCGATAAGCGATTCATGAATAGTGTACAACTTCGATTTCTAATTCCGATTTAATGCAACTAAGGTCTCACTTATGATTTCTCCTTAATAATTGGGCCCAAAAGAAATGAGAAGCTATTTAGGGACGGAGGGAGTATATATAAGGAGATAGATCGAATTATCATATATGGAATTGTATATAAATTATGAGAATAATATATTTAATTAACTATGTCATATTTCAGTCTTGTTCAGCAAAGATAAAAACAAAAAGGTTCAACCTATACACTTGTGGGTATGTTACAAAAACCCTTATATATTAGTTTCCAACAACATTTTTGGCTCAGTAACTTCTATTACATCTACTTTTCAATATAAAAAAATGTTGCACTACTCCTATCACATCTACTTTTCGATAAAAAAATTATTTGATAGCCACACAACTTAACTCCTTAAACTATGTGTTTGATACGGTGTTGAGTTCTTTTTTGACGAAGGCAATGTATGTAAGTCAAGTGACATTTTCGTAATAAACCCAAAATAATTATACTATTGCATGGTTAAATGTACTCTAACAATTTCAAATGTTCACTTTTTTTTCCTTTAAAAATGCAAAGTAAGAAATTTAGGTAGTTTATTTAACCACTGAGATAGTGTTTGTGCTTAATACTACATGAAAAGCTTCCTGCAGAGCAAAGGCTACCTAATTCAAGTAATACCAAAATCATAATCGATTTAGCACATTAACACCCCTAACTTTTTTTTTTTTATATAAAGGTAAGATGAAAGGGGGTTTAGGAGACCCTCCTCACGAGGGGAACTCCTAAACTATCGTTTACAATGATTGTATTTAGAGCCGAAGAAGAGACTTGACTAATATAGAAATCGAGAACAAACTAAGTGGCCGACATTGGCTATCCAGTCCTCTTGCTTTATTTGCTTCCACGATAAATGTGAGAAATAGTGTAGGACTTGAATTGACGTATGAGTGTTTTAGTGTCTTCAATAATGAGATGTATTTGCCATGGAGCTTGCCGGATATTCTTAATCGCATTTATTACTAATAAGTTGTCGCCCTCAATGTGAAGATCCTCAATTTGGTTGTGTAGAGCTAGGAGTAAACTTTGTGAAGAGTTGTTGCTTCAGCAACAAAAACTGGTGCAGAGCCTAAATTGAAGGATGCGGCATGAATGAGGTATCCACTACTGTTGCGGATAATAACTCCTGCTGCGGCTGAATTCTTTAAAACCGAATCATCAAAATTGAGCTTGAAAGTGGATGAAGGTGGTGGAGATCACCAGGAAACCAAGATTGATGAAGGTTCTTTGGGCCAAATGGGAATGAGTGGAGGAGGAAGAGAAAGGTGTACTGCGAGTTGACAAGATTCAAGCTTTGTGCGAATAGACCATTCCGACAAAGGAATTTGGCTTTATGAAGGATCTGAATTTATTGAGTGAAGAGTTATTGAAAACGATATCATTTAGCTCTTTTCAAATAAACCATAGAAGGAAGATAAATTTGGTTAAGCTAGATTCCTATTTTTGAGAGATTGAATAGTGTCCGGTAAGGATGTTTCCTATGATGATAGTTGATCCAACCTAAAGTTTCTGAAAGTCCCGCGTTGATGCGGAGACGGTACAATTATTGAATAGGTGGTCGATACTTTCGGGGTGAGAGTGACAAAGGGGGCATTCCTTTAAAGGAATGATTTTCAGTGTGTACAAAATATTTCTAACTCCTAAGCTATTATGACGATTTGCCACGGAAAAATTAAGAGTTTAGGTTGTATATCGAGTTTCCATATTCATTTGTATATCCATTTACGCTCGGCGGGGTCTAAATTATGAGCTAGCCATGTTGCGGATTTAGCAGAAAACCCCATATGAGGTGCAACCCCGGATGGGTTGATCGTATTCGGAATAGACGGTAGCGAAATACCTTTAACAATATTAACAATATTGTCGAGGTTACAATTGTCCGAGTTTGTGTTTGTCCCATTCGTGAGAATTCTTGATGAAATCACTAACCTTTAAGTCCTCTTGAATTTGATGAAGAGGAGTATTGAGGATCTCTACTAGAGGAGAGTGTGTGATCCAGTTATCAAACCAAAATGAAATGGAATTTGCATTCCCAATTTTCCATCGTATTCCTCTCCTAATAATATCTCTTTGAGCGAGAATATGTTTCCGGATACGGGAATCGGTAGCTTTTGGTTTGCATTGGAAGAAGGTTGTATTGGGTAAATATTTTTGTCTCATTAGTTTAACCCATAGGTTATCATAATCGGATTAAGATTTTCCAACCAATCTTAGCTATGAAGGCTTTGTTGAGGACCGTAGTCTTTATAAGACTAGTCCACCTTTGGATTTTGGCTTACAAATCTTATCCCATGAAATTAATGGAAAAGCAATTTTTATCCTTTTGTTGTCTCCAAAAAAATTTCTATGCATACTTTCAATAGAATAGGCAATGGAGTGAGGAAGCAAAGAGGAAGAGCAAACGTAGGCTAGAAGGGCCTTAAATTACTTGAATCGGGGGTGTGCCTGCCGGCTTTGGAGATGAAACTTGTCTCCCGATTACGTATGCGTTGTTCGGCCTTTTGAATAATGTGTTTGAAGTCCGTTGTTGGTTTGAAGGAGCTGAAATAAATCCCTAGATAACGCCCCGAGTTTGAATTGGGTAACATATTGAATTTGCTAGCTAATGTTATTTTTCTTGCGGAGTAACTTTTTTAGAAGATGATTGAAGACTTATGAAAATTGACGAATTGTCCCGATAATTTACAAAATGAATCAATAGTTGATTTTAGATTTGCCTGGGGCCTTATTTGTAGCTTTATAAAAGAAGACTATCATCTCCGAACATCGAAACAAGGTATCGGTGATGAGAGAGAGCGAGTTTAAAGTCGACTCTTGAATCGTTGTTTTGAGAATCAAGTTTGAGCATTGAAATAAAGACTTCCATGCACAAAATTAAAAGTTGAGGCGACGGAAGGGTCTCCTTGTCTAAGCCCAGGGAGGGCTTGAACCATGGAGTTGGCTTTCCATTTATTTTGATAGAGTATGAAACGTTCGTGTTGCACTCTTTAATTCATTCTATCCATCGTGGGGGAAAACCAAAAGCGTTAAGAGTTGACCAAAGGAAATCCCGCTCGATACGGTCGTAAGCCTTTTCCATATCAAGTTTGAGGGCCGCCCGTCTGTCTTATTTTGCGCTTTATGAAATGTGTTTAAGATTTCCTTTGCTATAAGGAAATAGATCTATCCGGGGTGAAGGCATTTTGATATGGACTAATAATTCTCTGGAGTATAGGACTTAACCTTTGCACTAAAATTTTGGAGATAATTTTATAAAGCGTGTTAATCAAACTAATTGGTATGAAATGATTGGGATTTTCCGGATGATCATTCTTTGGAATGAGCGTTATGAGTGTATGATTGAGCGAAGGGGGAAGTTTGTCATGATAGAAAAAACTTTGAATTGCGGTAATAACCTCAGTCCCAACTATATGCCAATAAGCTTGGAAGAATTTCCCCCCGAATCCATTCGAACCTGGAGCTCTATCTGGATTAATATTGAAGGTTGCTTGTTTAATTTCTTCATTTGTAATTGGAGCTAATAGAGAATTTTTATCAACTTCATAAATTAAGGGGTCAATGAAGGACAAATCTAAAGTACGATCATGATTGAAAGACGATGTGAATCTCTGTTTGAAGGAGTTGGTGAGTATGTGTGCGATTTCATCGGGAGACTCCTCCCATTGATTAAGGTCATTTTTTAGTCTAAAAATGGTATTGTAAGCAATTTTTTCCTCATTTTGTTATGAAAATATCTTGAGTTACGATCCCCTTGGGTAAGCCAATTGTTTCTTTTACGTGACCCCCGTTTTACTTGATTAAAAAGCGGTAGTTTTTCCCTTTGAATAATTAAGCGATTGATATGGGCTCGAAGAATATGGTTGAACGGTTGTTTTCGTAAAATGGATTGTAACTCATTAATTTTGTTTTCATTTTTGATAAGTTTGTTTGTCGAATGACGATAGTGATTTCTTGCCCGTATTTTGAGGTCGTCTTTAATGTGACTAAGTTTACTGTTGGATACGATAAAAGCGCGATCCTAGGCGAGTGGTCCGCCGAGTTCTTTTCCACAATAGTATGAGATTGTTTTTCTAAGATCCAAGTATTTAGAAACTTGAAGTTATAATGATATCTTTGGCGTTCTTGGGAGGTAGCCAAGAAAAGTGGAGTATGATACGAGGCCGTAAAATTGCCATAAGAGAGAGTACTATTCGGGAAATCGTCGAAAGTCTCTATGTGCTATGGCACGATCAAGACGTTCATAAGTCGAGGCATTTATATCACTATTTTTCCGGGAATATTGACCTTAAATACATGGAATGTCAATGGCATTGGTAGCATCTACAAAAGAAGGTAAGCGTTGTAGTTGGTAGGGAAGAAGGGGACGCCCTCCACACTTGTCGTTGCTACTTAACATTTCATTGAAGTCTCCAACGAGTAACCATGGGTGCGGTTGTGTGGAGACAAGGTTTTGAAGAAAATTCCAAAAGATATCTTTGTCGTTTTCCTTTGCGGGGCAATAAACTCCAACAATTGAATAATTTTTATTAGTGGGTTTATACATTAAGTTTAAGACGGCGCAACGAGGATACGGGTCGTGGGAATGGATCATAATATTAGTATTACTCCATGCAATCCAAAGACCACCACTTGTGATTAGTGGGATCAATAATAAGTTTATTATCAAAATGAAGAGCATTTAGTATTTTCCTACTATTTAGATGATTAGCTAACGTCTACGTTATAAAAATGATATCGAGGCTTAAATTTATTTTTTCGGGTAAATGATTTACTGCGATAGCATGGGGTTTTTTCCCCCTTGAATATTCCAACATAAGACCTTCATAGATAAACACAAAGACAAAATAACCGTATACATTTAGAAAGATTTTTCAATAGCGAGTGATGGAGCACTCGAGTCCAATGGGATTTTGGATCCCCATCCAGTTTCGAGAGAAAAGGATTATATAGCATTATAAATAAGCGGGAGTAAACCGAAGTGCAATAAGTAAAAGTTCAATAGCGAGTGATGGAGCACTCGAGTCCAATGGGTTTTTGAGGCCAATCCAGTTTAGAGAGCGGGAGATTAAGAAATAACCTTTTGGTCTCGGAGGGAGCTTTGCGTTGGCAAGCGTAATGGATACATTTTAGACACAAGAAATAGTGACTAATTATTATCAATA
This sequence comes from Beta lomatogona, assembly GCA_947646795.1. Lineage (NCBI taxonomy): Eukaryota > Viridiplantae > Streptophyta > Magnoliopsida > Caryophyllales > Amaranthaceae > Beta > Beta lomatogona. Next base: position 21,080 of record CANSNZ010000730.1, read on the forward strand.
AAATCTTCATTATCAAAGCACCTACCTTAATAGCAAGAAAAAACCACATGGGTAGAGATGAAACTAACATGGTAGCCTGGAAATGAGCATAATAGCGAGAGCAAGGCCAAAATATATACGTCGCACACATAAAAGTTGAGGTCATGGGAGAAGAACTTGCCAAAGCTGAGGAAAAATAATTATAAAACATATAATAACTAGCTTGTATCCATAGTGTAGAAAGTATCATAATAATGTCAAACAAGAACCACAGGCACATAGCAAGAACTGATATATTAACTCGAAGATGAGCATAATAGGTAGAGCAAAGCAATAGAATAAAGTGTAGAACAAGGCACTCCTTATTAGCAAAAGGACTAAGGCGAGAAACTGAAATCCAACTATAAACATTGAGGACGAGAGAGATGGAACTAGTGGAACCAAAGAAGACAGTTAGATACATAGCAAAATGATACAATTTCATTAATAAAAATTTTGAACCATCAAGTGAGAAGATAGTTACGACGTACCAAAGCCATAAGAAACCATAAGAAACAAGCAATTGAACATAATCTTTAGACAATGGCCAAAGTATAACGCTTATGAAAAGGTAACTTTTAATATTCCAGAGAGAAATTGAAATCAATTCATGCATATTCAGATTAAAATTTCTCGAAGTAGAGGTCATAAACAAGACAGCAAACACAATCTCAAATAAACCCAATTAATTGATAGGATCTTGAAACTAACTATTAATCGGAAAAAGCAATAGCAAACAGTACCAATTTAAACCAGAAATGAAAAGAAGACAACTTACCTGGGTTGAGGCATACATGCGGCTGAACACACGAGTGTAGCAGTGCGTTTGAGTGAGTGCAGAGCTGGGCCCATCTCCATTAACAGTAGGGACGATGACGGGTGCAGTTGTGGTGTTTGAGGAACCCTTGCAAACTGTCAGGCTTGGTTCCATCAGAATCGTCGGAGTAGGAAGTTAGCCGCGACGTGTTTCAGTGGTGTCGTGACTGGATTCGGAGGGCCACAGTTGTGCGTGAATGTCGTGACTGGATTCCGAGCAAGAGAGTCGTTGATGGCAGCCCCGATGGCATATCTGAAGCGCGAAAGCGTCGCGCCGTGACTGGTACCGGAGGAGGGATGATAGAGGCTGATGATAGATGCTGCGGTGGTGTGAGCCGTTGAAGGCGATTTAGAGGGCGAGCAGTGAGAATGCAAACAGATTCTCGCAAGATCTAGAATGTAAGCAGTAGTATGAAGCTGGGTTTCCATCAAAATGGTCTTCAGAAGGGGTCATTTAGGATTGGATGAGATGATTGCAACGGAAGAAGGGAAGCGTGCCTAAGAAGCCTTTTTGGTGTTCAATGTGATTGTAGCGTTTCATCTTTTTTTTTTTTTTTTTTTTTTTTTTTTTTTCTTTTCTTTTCTTAGTGGGCTTATTTTTCTCTCTCTAGGATTCCTTAGCATCTCGTGTTTTCTCTAAATCTCATGAACTCCCTATCTTAGCTTCCTATATCATTAAGGGGGCGTTTGGTTGGGGGGTGTTAAGAAAGGGTAAGGGAAAGACCATTAATGAAACCCTTTTATGTTGTTTGTTTACCAATTTAATGAAACGCTTTACCTATTTTTCCTATTAGGTTACCCCCAAAGTCCTCTAAGTTGATTACCCCACCCCCAGGGTTTTGAAAACCCTTACCCCAACTGATTACCCCTCCTCTCTCTCTCCTCTTGTCTTTTTGCTCTGCTCACTTCAACAACTCATCCCGCCGACTTGCGGGAACCGGCGACCATTGCCCGGACAAGTCGATATTGGACCACCGAGGCCGACTTGTGACCACCGCGCCGACCCAGACGACCCCCGAGGCCGGCGAGCAATGTAAGTATCTCACTTGTTTTCAACTTTTCTCCTCTTCTCCGATGAACAAATCTCCTGAAAAATTTGAGTTCTTCTCCGGCGAGTTCTGTAATTTTGCTGCACTATGATTTTTTTTAAAAAAAATAAAAAATTGCAATGAGGATCATGTATATGTGTTACTCGACATGCGACTTGTGAGCGGGTGGATTCTTGTTTGAAATTAGGACTCGAATTGAAATTAAAGTTCATATACTAGCACTTATGATGCTATGCGTCCACCTTCATCAATCATCATGGTTGCCACAAGAGGGACGGGCAAAAAAATCCAATTTGTATGCTTTACGAATGATTTTCATGTGTTAGTAATATCATCTTGTAATTTGTTGCCCACTATCATCTTGTTGCCCACTATCTAGCAAGGGGGTTATAGGCTGCGGCACCATGAAGGATTTGTTAGTAAGCTTGCCTTCTCCTACCTTATGCTTCCTTCTCCTATCTTGTTGCATTTATTTAGAAGATGAAGTTAAGCAAGAGAATTATATAAACTTGTGAATTATATTACATGAAATAGGCAAATGATATGGTGTTGTTTATGTTCTTTTCTCTGACAAATGGCTCGTATTGGTCTTTCTTTGAGAAGGAGGAGAGATTTGGACTTTATTCAATTCGTCATTATTTTAATTAATTGTGTTGTATTGCTACATTTAATGTGGTACACAATTAGGAAAAGCATACATGATTCTCAACATCTAACATTAGATAAACGAACTAGAAGAAAGAGGAGAATGTATAACTTGAATAGAATGATTAAGGAAAGTGACACTTTGTGTAGAAACTTTCTTCGAATTAATAGGCGAACATTTGGTGCACTCCTTGAAATGGTTAGAGATGTAGGGGGTTTAAGTGGTACAAAAAATATGTGTTTGGAAGAGATTGTTGCCGGATTCTTATATACGGTAGCTCACCATAAAAAGAATAGAATGATAGGTGCACATTTTTATAGAAGTGGTGAAACTGTTAGTAGACAATTTCATGCTTGTTTAAGGGCAATCTTGAAGTTGCATGATGTGTTGCTTAAGAAACCTACGCTAATACCAGAGGATTGCAATGATGATAGGTGGAAGTATTTCAAGGTACAATAAACAATGAAAGCGGGTATTTTGGGGCTGAGAATTTGTGGTTTGTTTCCAAATTCCAGCTATTGTAGGCCTCGACGTGGAGCGGTTGAGTAGAAATGACATTGGCAGTTTAGTCGGATTTGAAAATTAGTACTTTGGGCTTCATGATATGTGGGCTTTGTGGATGACTCGGGTCTTGCTTTTGGTTTTCGCAATTAAGGTCAGTTTGATTTAAGCTTTTATTTTGTCTTATCTTTATCTTATCTTTATCTTTATCTTTTCTTTATCTTATCTTTATCCGGTACGATCTTATCTTTATTTTATCTTATCTTATCTTATAAGATAGTTTATTGTGTGTGTCTAACATCTTATTTTATCGAGTTTATCTTATCTCGATTTTATCTTTATCTTATCTTATCTTTATAACATAGTTTATTGTGTGTGTCCTAACATCTTATTTTATACGAGTTTATCTTATCTCGATTTTTATCTTTATCTTATCTTAACATATCTTATGTTATGTTATCTTATCTTATCTTAACGTATTTTTATCTTTATCTTTATCTTATTTTTTTTAAAATAAATTAAGATAAGTTGAGCATAACATAGCGCTTACTAGACAAATCCTATATCATTGGGTCTCGGATCAATAGATTTTGTGGGCAGTTTTTTTTTTTTTACATGGGTTGGCTTTCGTCAGCTGGCCGGATATCTAGAAGTAATGTTAGCACGTGGATCAATGCCTATATAATGTTGACTTCGTCTTAGGTACTTACCCAATTTCCCCACTTATCTTTCGGGGTGTAAGCGGATTGCTAAAAGTATAGAGTCTAATCGGGTCCGGTCAGGTCAGGTTCAAATTTGTCGGATTGGATTGGATTCGGATTTCAAATTTTCAGTCCAAATATTTTGGATTGGATTTGGATCTCAACCCTTTAGAGTCAAATAAGTCCAGTCAGGTCCAAAAATATTTTTATATATAATATATATTTAATATTTTATATATATATATATATATATATATATATATATATATATATATATATATATATATATATATATATTTTATATTTATATATATAATATAAAAGATGTATGTGACTTATTTTATGGAATGGATATAATGAGCTTAATTTTTCAAATTCAATTAGGAGAAAACGTTGTGAATCGTTGAATCTAAATCGGGGAAAAAAATATAATTATCGGGCTAGATTCGGACTCAAGAAAAAATTATCGGACGTCACTGAACTGTACTCAAAAAATATTTGGATCGGACTTGGACACAATTTCTCGAGTCTAAAAAACTTTGAACTTGATTTGGATTTGGCAAAGTCCAATCCACTTACACCCCTATGGGCCTGTTCTCCCCAGCTTATTTTCAGTTGAGTTCAATTCAGTTGCAATAAGTTCAGTTCAGTTCCAATTAGTTCAGTTCCATTCAGTTCATAATTTATTTCTCTGATAATAAAACAATGATTATTATTATTACTATTATTATTATTATTATTATTATTATTATAATTACGATTATTTTATCATTATTATTATTATTATTATTGTTATTATTACTACTACTATTACTATTACTATTACTATTATTAATATTAATTAATATTAATATTAATATTATTTTACAATTACAATTATATTATTATAATTATTATTACTCCTATTATTATTATTATTATTATTATTATTACAATTACTATTATTATATTATATTATATTGTATTATATTAATATTGTTATTACTATTATTTATTTATTAATTAATGATAGCTAAATTATTATCATTACTATTAGTTATAATTTAATTCAATTCAGTTTAGTTCAGTTCAGTTCATTTCAGTTGCAATCAGTTCAGTTCAGTTCAGTTGTTTTATGTCGAAAAGAACATACCCTACTTACCTCTTTACCTTATACTTGTGTTTAGAAAAATAAGTTTTAAAGGAAGCGGCAGCTAAGTAGAATACTACCATCATAAATTTTAAGGCTTTGGTCATAGTTTGAATTCTTATCTCGGTAATAAAGTTGGGGAATTTCTTTTATTGTGGTGGCAAGAGTAGTGCTTTAGGCCTGTTTTAATGTCAAGTCTTTTTTTTTTTTTTTAGGGGTCATGAATAGTCTCTTAATCGACTTGTTTAGACTCTAGAGCATTCTAGTTATAAAATCCTTAATTTGAATCCCATACAATTTAATCTGTCATTTTTTCTCTTTGTCTAAAGCTTTATTTATCTTAGGAATCATCTTTAGTCGGTCCATGAACCTTTCTTCATGTTATGTGAATGGGAGCCAGTTAGCCTTGGTTAACGCCTACCATGCATGTGCAACTCGATCCATAGATTCGGTAGAGATTAAAACTCATTAACATTAATTAATTAGTACTTTATTAAATATTTCACAAAGATTGTCAAGAGATTACATATTTAAAATGTAAAAAGAACGAGAGTGGAAGTAAAGAAAAAGTTAAAAAAAAGTGGTGAAAATTGGGAAAGATAGTAAAGAGAAACATATGGTGGACCAACCTACCATATAAGGTAGTCTTTGTTTCTTTTTTACACTGGCTCTAAGACGTAAGCTTTGGCCTTTAATATTTTCAATTTCGTATTAATAAAAAAATAAAAAGTTGATATTATGAAAGCTACGCATTGAGGCGAATCTAACAAGATCCCACATGAATAGGTTTTTTTATATATACAAATGAAAATATTCGGTCAAATATTTTAAAGTTTGGCCCACAAAAATAAGAAGTGGTTATATTATGGGCTGAGGGAGTACCATATTAAGATTGATTATTACCTTTCTTAAATTTCTGTAGTATGCAAGTGTAATTATTGATATTTATTAATCTTAAATCTTATCACTTCATTAATTGGCTTAGAACGAGTTAGGTTAAAGCACTTTATAAGAATTTTAAGCTTCTGATTGATACGACTTATGAGGAGTGATTATTGCTCCATTTTTTTTGGAAACATTAAGAAATTGTCAAATCATGATATGAGGTCATATTACAAGATTTGGAAAAAATACATTTAATCATTAATATCATTAACTTGTATTATTATGAATTATAAAAAAATTGGTATGATGATGAAAATAACCATTAAGATAATTCTAAGAATACATCACATTGTAACATTTTTTGTCTTATTAGTGAAAAAACTATCGCTAAGAACTTTGACTTTTTAAAAACCACTATGCAAAGTAAAAAATAAAAAATAAAGATAAACAAAATACGCAGTTGTTCTGGTATTGGACTAGTGGTAATCACCAAAAAAATGCCAATCAACAAACTGAAAGAAAGCTACACGTCATTGAGGGTTGATGTAAAGGATTACTAAAGTTGCTAGGAACATAATAACACAAGACATACAAAATCTCCATAACAAGTCTACCATGTCGATTCCTCCGTAATCTTGATCATCTCCTTCATCTTCTTCGGTAGAAGTACCAGGAGGCAATGCATTGATTGGTTTATTCACATGATACCCATAAAGTCCTGGATTTCCCAAATAGTTGTTCTCGTCGAAGCTAGCAAATTTTTAAGTCTCGGGAACTCTCCCGGGAAAAGTTGTTGTGCGACACATTAAAGATCTCCAGGAAGTTAAGCTTCACGAGCTGAGAAGGGATACTGCCACTCGAATTGTTGTAGGAAAGGTGACAAGTACAACTTGTTTGAGATTGGAAAACCTAGTTGGGATGGACCCTGTCAAGAAGTTGTGTGACAAATTCAAGGACTAGATCTTATTTAATTCACCCAGTTGTGGTGGTATAAGACTAGTGAACTTGTTGCTGGATAAATCCAATAGTGACATAAGATCAAGACTTTTACCATTATATGGGAGACGTTGATTCTTGTCTAGGAGTTGCATTGCAAAAGGTTTCACAACCGTATAATTAAATAAATAAGTAGTTTCAAGTACTGAATAAGTATCTGTTCTTTTCATGCCAAAAGACATATTCCAAAAGCATTTGGGTATTTCGATCTCTATGTAGTTTGTTGAGGGGAGAGATATAATATATTAATATCACCAAACTGGCACATTTGTTGTGGAATTCGACCACGTAGATTATTTTAGGCCAACAATAGTACTGTATATTGAGATTTTTTAAGATAAACGGGAGAGAGGAATGTAGAACATAAAACACTTAACTGATTGCTTAATTGAATACATAAATACAAGAAGTCTACTGCCTTTTAAATAGGCTCGGAAACTAAGCCTCCTAAAATCAAGCAACTACATCACTCTAGCTTTGAACGTGGAGTAGTAATGCCCCACTTCTTTAGCTACCAACCTACATGATTAAATAACAACTAATTAACTGAGGGTCTGTTAGTTATCGTTTTTTGTTTTCAGTTTTCAGTTTTTTTGAAAACTAAAAACAAAAAACAGGAAACCAGAAAAAGTGGTTTTCACTTTTTAGTTGTCAGTTTTCAAAATCATCATGTTTCTAATAAGTTTGACCAATTTTTTATCCATTATAGAACAGCATATCATATGACTTTTAAATACAAAAACCAAAAAACTGAAAACCCGGTGATACGAACGAGCCCTAAGTAAAACAAACTGATTTTCTAAAACCCACTACTTAGCACTAATTAATTAGAAATATGCATAAAGATAAAATAGTAATTAATAATATTTTGGAGCATAATCCAACACTGTAAGGCTCAGAAGTTAAACAATCACCAGAGAGTTGATTGACAGATGCTTGCAAATTTGAGCATTTTGTTAAAGCATATGGTAATTCTCCTGACAGATTGTTACCGTGAAGATTCAGGTATAACAATGAACAAGAGTTGGAGCATGAAGGAATAGGTCCACTAAAGTTATTCGACGAGAGGTCTACCTTCATCATACCCAATATCTCCGTCGAACCTAGTGTGCATATTCCCTTTGGAATTTTGCCTTCCAGATTGTTTTGTGGCACTGACAAAGAATAGAGAGAAGAAAAGTTGTTAATCCACCAAGGAAGCTGACATGTTACATTATTATTCGATATATCCAAGTACCATAAAGAAGAGCTTTTACGAAGGGAGTCGTGGATTGTCCCGCCAAAATGATTGTTGCTTAGCATCAACAGTTGTAAATGTGGAAGGTTCATATCATCTGGAATCAAATCACCTTCAATATTGTTGTCTGACAACACCAAAAACACAAGGGATTTGCAATCACTAAGCAACCTTCTTGGCAAATTCCCCAGAGAAGTTATTGTGTGACAAATCCAACCATTTTATATCTCTCAAGTGACCTATTGAAGTTGGAATAGGTCCTTCGAAATGGTTTCCAGACAAGTTTAAATATTGGAGCTGCGGGAACACGAAACCAATATTTTCAGGCAACTTTTCATGGAAATTGTCGTTGTTGGAGATATCCAAAATTTGTAATAAAGATAGGTTAACATAGTGAGGTAAGTGAAGGCTTCCTGTAAGATAGTTGTTCCGCAGACCCAAAGCTCTAAGCTTAAAGGAGTATTTGAAAGACCAAGTAGGGAAGGCTCCATATAGGTTATTTTGGAGAGATCAAGCTCACTTAGATAGGTTTGGTGTGACAAGAAACTAGGAAAAGTTTCAAATGTTTTGTTTAGATTACAACCTCCCAAACCCAACTTTTGCAATTGAAATGTGGGTCGCCATGACGAATCTCCGAGTCCGACTTCCATCTTGTTCCTTGAAAGTTGTAAAAAATGGAGGTTTGACAGGTTGGACAAAGAAGTCAAGGAAAAGTTGCCTTCAAATTAGTTATTAGAGAGGTCTAAGTGCTCTAAAGAACTAAGGCTTGAGAGGACTTGTTCGAGCTTTCCGTTGAAATTGTTGTATGAAAGATCAAGATATTTGATAGAAGATAAATTTGGAAACATGAAGGTAGGTGTAGAAAATGAATTTTTCCCGTCGGTTTATTAACAGTAAACAAAGGTTTATATACAACCTAAAACGCATACAAGTGGGCTCATTAAACTAACACAAAAGCCCAAATAAATAAACTAGTGCCTATTATTTACATAAACCCAATACCCCCCTCAAGTTGGAGCATGCAAGTCACAAATGCCCAACTTGCGGAGAGGAGAAAATCAAATTGTTGGTGACCCAAAGCTTTGGTAAAAATGTCCGCTAGTTGATTGTTTGTGGGAACATAAGAGGGATGAATTGTACCATCCTTAATAGCATCCCGCAAGAAATGACAATCAACTTCAATATGCTTCGTGCGCTCATGAAATACGGGATTTTGAGCTAGATGTAAAGGGCGTCGGCTATCACAAAACAAGGGCATAGCTTGTGGATGTCGAATCCCAAGACTATCCAAAAGAGCTTTCAACCACTTGAGCTCACAAGTCAAAGCCGCCATGGATCTATATTTTGCCTCCGCGGATGAGCGAAAGCTGTCACTGCTTTTTCGTCTTCCAAGAAATGGGGGATTTCCCCGGAAACACCAACCAACGGAAACGAACGGCGAGTAAGGGGACAACTAGCCCAATCCGAATCACACCAACCTGATATGTTCAAATCGCAGTCGGTGCGCAAAATATTGCCCTGCCCTGGCTTTTTTTCAAATATCGAACCAGTCTCAAAGCTGCATCCCAATGATCTTGACGTGGTTCATGTAAAAATTGGGACAAGATGTGCACAGCATATGCCAAATCAGGGCAAGTGAAAGCAAGATAAATAAGACGACCAACCAATCTACGATATTGCTCCACATTAGTAAAAAAAAGGACTCGTAGAACTACTCAATTTGTGATTTTTGCTCCATAGGAAAATTGGCGGGCTTAGCTCCAAGCAACCCAACCTCCGAGATAATATCAAGAGTGTATTTACGTTGACAAAGAAAAATACCCTCCGAGTTGCGGGCAACCTCAATACCCAAAAAATACTTCAAAACACCAAGATCTTTCATATGAAAGCAAGAGCTTAGATAGTTCTTAAACGCAGTAAGAGCAGCGGAATCGTTACTAGAAATAATCAAGTCATCAACATAAATGAGCACATTAATCTGAACCTTACCCTGGTGAAGAGTAAATAATGAATAGTCTGAGTATGATTGTTGGAAGCCATACTTCTTCAGAGAGTTCGCCAATTTAGCAAACCAACATCGAGGTGCTTGTTTCAAGCCATAAAGAGACTTCTGCAATCGAAAAACTTGGTCTGGTTTATTACTATGAAAACCAGGTGGCAGCTTCATATAGACTTCTTCTGATAGATCCCCATACAGAAAAGCATTATGTACATCCATCTGATGCAATTCCCAATTCTTCGCTGCAGCAACAGCGAGAAAAGCCCGAACAAGTTGTCATCTTAGCCACAGGAGCAAAAGTGTCAGTATAATCTATCCCTGCAACTTGATGATTACCAAACACCACTAGACGAGCTTTTAGACGTTCAATACTTCCATCTGAATTTTACTTGATCTTGTACACCCATCTACTACCAAGAGCTCGCTTCCCATGAGGAAGTGTTTCCATACTCCAAGTATCATTGCTCTCAAGTGCTTGAATTTCTTTTTGCATTGCCTCTCTCCATCCCGGATCCTTCATAGCTTGCTTAAAGGTTTGTGGTTCTGTACCTGATGTCACAGCTGCAAGAAAATTTATGTGTCCCATAGAAAATAGGTCACAATTCACAAAATGTGCTATAGGATAAAACGTACCTGAGGAATGATGTGAAGCAGATGAACTAGAAGAGGGGGATGGACTTAACTTTCGAACAGTATTAGTAACATAACCTTTCAACTTCCACGAAGGAATTTTAGGATGTTTTCCACGACCCGGTTCCTTCCCATTGGAAGATGAAGATGATCCCACCACCTCCGGTTCCGTTATCTCATCTTGCACCTCTACCGCCCCATCACCACTTCCGCTTTGCATCGTGCGCCGGCTCAATCGCATATTCACCTTCAATACCCCTCCCGATATCACTAACCCTTTGCACTACTATGATCATTTTTAGCATTGCCAACTTCCATACCATGGTCTCAGTCGGGGGCCCTAAAGCCTCATAAGCAAAATCGTCATCACCTCCCACTAATGGAATAGAAACAAGAGTAGAGGATGGAGGGTCCTTTAACGAAATTGAATAAGGAAATTCTTTTTCATAAAATTTGACATCGCGAGATACAAAAAAATCACCTGTTTCAATGTCAAATAATTTCCACCCTTTTTTACCCTGAGGATAACCCACAAATACACATTTACGACTCCGACTCATAAATTTATCCCCTTTTGACTTTTGGTTATGAGCATAACATAAACAACCAAAGACACGCAAATCAGCATAAGAGGGGGGAGTACCATACAACAATTCATACGGAGTTTTATAAGCAAGAACTCGGGAAGGGGTACGATTTATCAAATAACTTGCTCCCAAAGCACATTCCCCCCAAAATTCAATAGGAAGATCACCCTGAAATCTCAAAGCACGTGCCACATTCAAAATGTGACGATGTTTCCGCTCTACCCTGCCATTTTGTTGCGGTGTCCCTACACAAGAAGTCTGAAATAATATGCCATGTTCCACAAAATAGCCCTTCATTACATTAAATTCAGTGCCATTATCACTTCTAACAACTTTAACTTTGGCATTAAATTGTCTTTCAATCATGGCAAAAAAAGAGTGAACATTTTATTGACCTCAGTTTTATCAATCAACAATAGTACCCAAACAGCTCTTGAAAAATCATCAACAAGAGTCAAAAAATATCTCGCACCACAAGAAGAAGGGGTAGAATATGGCCCCCAAAGATCACAATGTATCATCTCAAAACATCTAGTAGCTCTACTGTCACTATCATAGAATTTATCTCTAGTTTGTTTAGCTTGATGGCAAACATCACAAGCTTTATTCAAAATAATACTCGAACTACTCACAAAGGAAGAGAGGCGAACTACTTTATCGGAAGGATGTCCCGGTCGTTGATGCCACAAATCCGGAGAGACCACCCCGTCAACACTCAAAGCTTGAATATTGGGAACATCACGAAAGTAATATAGTCCATCCCGCCATTCACCTACTCCAATCGGGGTCCTCAAAGTTCGGTCTGTATAACGCACAAATTGTTAGTGAATTGTACAACACAATTTAAATCGTCGGAAAGATGAGAGACATAAATTAAATTGCAATTTAATTGTGGCACATATAAAACATTTTTAAAACTAAACCATGTGACAAATGAGCTTGCCCACACTTGGAAGCAAAACTTTTATTTCCATCGGGGAAGACCCGACTGGACATTCGGGTATATTAACCAAGTTGCTCAACAATTTAATATTGCCAGTAACATGCATTGAAGCACCAGTATCAATAATCCAAGGATCGATAAAATACTCACCCATCAACCTATCATCAGTAGGTTTAGGAGTGGAATTACCAAGCAAATTGAGGAATTGTTGCCTTTGTGCCGACGTCATACCGGGGAGGGCAACATTATCATGACCATTGGAAGAGGAAGCACCATCACCATTCTTTGCCCACGGCGGCTACGGTGTTCCTCACTTCAACACCACCCCGACCTTTGCTTGTACCTACCACAGGCACTTGTGAGGCTTTGTTTGTGCTGCTGCCAGTAACCAACGCACCATCAAAACTGTTGCCACCTGCTGTCCCGCGTCCACGTCCAGCACCACGACGATTCCGGGTCTCCCACCAATCCGGAAATTTACCACTTTTGGTGAAGCAATTATCAACCTCATGCCCTGTACGATGACAAAAGGTGCAAAATAAAGCTGATTTATCTCTATGGTCCATACGCGAGTTACCTCGATATTGTGATTTCACAGCATGAGCCATCACTTCTTCACGTTCGGCCTTGGTACGAGACAATGAGCGTAACCTTTCCTCCTGTAGCATGGTCTGATATGCACGATCAAGAGAAGGGGTCGGGTCTTGCGCCAACAATGAAGAGCGGGTATTACCATAGAGCTCACCATTAATTCCATAAAGCAAAATCATGAAAGCGATCTTCATCTACCCTCGCTTGAAACTGCTCGCCAATATTGCATTCACACTTACCGCACTTGCACATCGGAAGTGGATTGTATGTTGCCAAGTCATCCCATAAAGGTTGCAACATCCCAAAATATTCCGAGACAGACATGGTGGTCGACTGCCGACACTCCGTAAGTGCAGCCTTAATTTGTTGCTTGCGGGGACCATTCCCAATATCAAATCTCCGCTTCAACACGTCCTACAAAGGTTTGGCGTCTTCAAAAAACGGGATCGTCTTTTTTATGGAGGGATCAATAGTCATCAAAATCCATTGAACAAGCATGGATTGAACACAAGTCCAATCTTCTATCTTGGCCGTGTCTGTGGGTTTAGTGATCGTTCCGTCAATAAACCCAAATTTTCGTTTACCTTGTAGAGAAAGCCGCATCGAGCGAGACCAATCTTCATAATTATCTCCACGAAAAATAACATTAGTGAAGGAAGTACCAGGATTATCACTTGAAGCAAGGAAATATGGGGAAGTGGGATCAAGTCTTGGTGTTTTAGTGGAGTCACTACCGCCAGTCATGGTGATGCAAAGTGATAATACCCTAGCAGCCATCCCTAGCCTGATACCATGTAGAAAATGAATTTTTCCCTTCAGTTTATTAACAGTAAACAAAGGTTTATATACAACCTAAAACGCATACAAGTGGGCTCATTAAACTAACACAAAAGCCCAAATAAATAAACTAGTGCCTATTATTTACATAAACCCAATAGTAGGCCACCATTAAAAACACTATAATGAAGATCCAACTCCGTAAGATTTCTCATTCCACAAGCACCGAAAGAAATCAAATTAGATACTTCGTAGTTAGTAGATTTGGATGCGGTGTTTGCGGATAACTTATAGCAATGTTGAAGGAATGGGGAAAAGAAAGGTAAGAGAAGAGAAGTTCCATTTTACTTGATTATCAAATCTATGTTGGCACTGAATTTGCGTGATATGCGTTAACCAACAATAGAACTACTTTGGCACGAAGTTGTAAATCTCTAAGCTAAGGTTTTATTCTTTTGGATTCAACTGAACTGAACTTAATCTATCTGAATTGAACTAAACTTCGCTTAACTTAACTTATATTTCATGAATTGAGTAATATTAATAAAAACAAGTATAATAATAATAATTTAATCATCATTAATAATAATAATAATTAGTAATATTAATAATGATATTAATGATAATTAACTATGTTAATGTATCAATAAAAATAAAAATTATTCCATTACATTAATATTAATATAAAATATGTTAATAAATATGATAAAAACAATAAAAATAATAATAGTAATACTAATAATATGTATAATAATAATATTCTTATGAATAGAGTAATGTTAATAATAACAAGTAGAAAAATATTTTTATTATCATGAATAGTAATAATAATAATAATAATAAAATAAATAAAGTTCTGAAATGAACTTAATTTTGAATAGTTACTATATTGATTATTATTATTATTACAATTATTATTATTATTATTATTATTATTATTATTATTATTATTATTATTATTATTATTATTACTACTACTACTATTTATTAGTATTATTGTTATATATTTTTATTGTTATTATTATTGGTATTTTTGGAAATATTATTGGAATCATTATTATTATTATAAGAACGAATTCATCCAATATGGACACGTCACGCCTCTTTTTAGTGATGAGTGTATCTATATATTTAAGGAAACGACATATATTGTGAAATATAAATATGATATACTTCTAATATTGAAGTTTTTCCTCACATAATATTAAGAATGCATACTCCAATTTGACATTTATTATGCTTTTGTTGCTCATACTTTATTTATCTTCTTGCTATATAGTTGTGTGTGATATAATCCACTGTCAGAAAAATATACATTAATTTAATCCATAATAAATCCTTGATTCATGTGGATTGATCAATTTCCGACCAAAATTATTATAAGACGGGAAAAGTTAATTAACCATTGGGAAGCTTGGTACATTTGTAAACATTCATCTCTCGATAAAGTAGTGGTTATCCGATTTAAATCTCCAAAGTTTGCTATGACATTAAAAAAAATGAAAGGTACCTTGGAGTGGGAAGCTTGATTTATTCATGAGCGACCGCTTATATTGGACTAGGAGTAAACCGGGCCATTTTATAATGAAAAGTGCTTACGCAATGATGGCTAAGGATTTGCTAATAGGGAATGACGAGGATTATCAAGATAGCCGACCAAGGGTGAACTTATTTAAATGCATTTCGCATATGCCTTTCCCTCCTAATTGGAAGATATTCTTATGGAAAGTTGTTCGTAATAGACTTCCAACCAAAGATAATTTAACTAGGAGAGGGGTGCCTATTAGCCCTACTTGTCGGGGAGTGTGGTAACGTTGTTGAGTGCCAAAATCATATTTTCGGGGATGTTCAAGAGCAATTTCTTTTTTTTTCTAAAGTAATAATATTATTGATGCACAAACAATTACAACCAAACAACCAATCAAAAGGGAAAGCGAACCAACTAGGTTGGACCCTTTCACCTTAAGATAGGTACAAACTAACCCCATTACAACCATTCACACACTATAAACCCCCTAATTCTTCAATTACCCGGGCATCTTACAAACAAGTATACCAACTATAATCCTTCCGCTGATTTTACTAGGTAATACGGACCCGATTCTCAATTTACATACCATCTTAATTTGCTTTATAACATATTGAACACTAGGAACATTTTGATTCCAATAACTACAATTTCTACCCGCCATATGTAGTAAACTACTTTGCAGAGATACCAGCAAAGAGTACTGTTTTTGAAACTTAGATCTTCTCTTGCTTTTGATCCACGATGATGCCTTGAATTGTGGTAGTTTGAGGCTGAATATTCAGCCCGACTTTTAATAGCTATAAGACAAATCTCACTATACTTACATTCAAAGAATAAGTGAGAGTGTGTTTCCCACTGCAGCATTACGGATCAAACATTGATGCGAAGAACTAATACCAATTCTAGCCAATTTCTCGGTAGTTTGCGGTTTATTACGAATAGCTAACCAATTGATAAAACGATGTTTAGGAATGTTCATCCTATTCCAAACCATCTGTCCCAATGTACAACATCCTTCTCACCTCACGAGTCTTTCATAGACGCTCGAATTGAATATTCTGAATTGAGACAAACTCAACTTCACTATAGTGTTCTTTCATTTGTTCTTTGCACGACAAAGTCTTCTCCAATACCGGTGGCGGCAGCGGTAGGTTGATACTCCCACCAAGGAACACCCCTTATATAAACAAAATTAACCCATTTTATCCATACATTGTCCTTCTTGGCAGCAATAGCCCAAATATACTTGCCTAAGCAAGCAATATTCCACACCATGACATCTCTAAAACCAAGTCCTCCTTGGGTTTTACTCCAACATAGTTGGTCCCAAGCAATCGGTCCAGGCACTTGTGAGTAAAAGCTTGTCCACACCATAAAAAAGCTCTGCATATACGTGTGACTTCTCTCGGCGAGACTTTTAGGCAATATGAACACTGTGCCCAATACTTATGTATGCTCATTAAAAGCCGAATTAATCGGTTGTGTTACATTTGTGTAAGAGAGATTTTTTGAGCTCCATATTCTAATTCTTGCGGTCATTTTCTCTAAAAGCATCTGCACTTGAGCTTTAGAAATTTTCTTTGAGCATATAGGAACCCCTAGATATTTAAAGGGCAACCTACTCTTCATGAACCACGATCTTTGCGGCTACTCGAGTACATCTTCATCACCCATACCACGGGTATAAAACGCAGACTTGTGTGTATTAGCCTTGAGTCTGAAGTATCGGAAAAGAGCTTGAAAGCTCTCAATAACAAATATATGGAGGAAAATTCACCTTTACGGCACATAATTAAGTCATCTCGCAAAGCACGGATGACTCGATTTCAGCTCTTTACATCTAGGGTGAAAATTAAAGCTGCTCCAATGAACTCATCTTAGAAAGGATTCTAGATAAGTACTCCATACATACCACAAATAACAAAGGTGAAATCGGATCACCTTGTCTCAATCCTCTCTCGGTCTTAAAATAACCCTCCATATTACCATTCAACATCAATGAGAACATAGGTGTTGTAACACATGTCATTACCAGATTAATGAAAGCAATTGGAAATCCCAAATGTGTCAACATCTCTTGCAAAAAAGCCCGATTAAGCGTGTCATAAGCTTTTTGCAAATCAATTTTCAACATGCAACTAGGTTGTACTTTTTTCCTCCCGTAATGTTTCACCATATCTTGTACAACCATGATGTTATGTACTATAAACCTCCCATGAACAAATCCACCCCGATTTTCTAAGATGATATCGGGGAGAACTTGTCTAATTACGCCCCTGAAGACCTTGGTAATACATTTATACAATGTATTACGGCGAAGAAATAGGTCTAAACTCGGTAACATTTTTGGGACAATCAATCTTAGGAATTAATGTAATAAGCTGTGTTATTCAATTCCTTAAGTAATTTCCCACTTTGCAATGTATCTAACAACTGCTTTGCAACCACCTCCTCACCAACAATATCCCGACTATCTCTATAAAAATATGTTCCAAATCCATCGGGCCCGGAGCCTTGCAACCTGGCACGAGAATAAAGCTTTCGTCACCTCTTCCTTTGTGTAAGGAGCTTCCAAAATAGCCTTATGTGCATCGGAGAGAATGGGGCCCTCTTGAATTATCTCTTGCATCACCCGAGTTCTACGTGCAATGTTCTTGCCCAAGTAACTTCTTATAGTATGTCAAAAAAACACTAGCGACCTCCTCTGCATTATCAAACCATTTCCCCTCCTCATCATAAATGCTATAAACCTGGTTTTGATTTTTCCTAGCCTTGATACTACGGTGCGGCGGCTTTGTATTCTCATCTCCATCTCTAATCCGGTCTATCTTAGCCTTCGTCTCGGAAATTCAACATATATCTTGTGCTTCATCTTATAATCATGAACAACCTGTAATTCCTCACTCTGCAACCTTTTTGTCACCAAGATTGTGATGTAATTGTTGTTGGATTTCAATCATCTTTTGATGAGCCTTAATCTCAGCAGCCTGCAAATCTGTAAATCCCTTCTTGTTCAATTCTTTCAGTCCTGCTTTAACCATCTTCAATTTCTTGAAGACACGAGAACATTCTTGTACCTTGTATGGGTGTTCTCCAAGCTTCTCCCCCCACCTCCTTGTGCGAGATGAAACTTTCCACATAGTAAAATATTTAAAAGGTCTCTTTCCATACCTTACATCGGGAATTGCAGTAATAAGTGCGGGGGAGTGATCAAATTCCCCTTCACTTTGAAAACGAGGCTTCGACATCATCATAGCAATCCATCCAAGCTTGATTAGCTAATACTCTATCAAGCTTGGAAAATACTCTAGTATCATCTTGATGTTTATTATTCCATGTGAAATGATTCCCCGAACACTTAATATCACGCAATACCACACTCCACCAGGCAATTCCTAAAATCAATTACCTCAGATTCCCTAACCAAAGAACCCAATCTCTCATCTATTTTCAATACACAATTATAATCTCCACATAATAACCAAGGTTCTGGAGTCTTCACACTCCTCAAATCATCCCATAATTCCTCTCTTCTATGTCTCTCATTGAAAGCATATACAAAAGTGCAATAAAATCCGGGTAAACCACTACTAGGTTGTACATAACAATGCAATAGTTGACTAGTCCCTTTTAAGATATTGACGGAAAAACTACCGGGTTTCCAGGCTAAAATTACCCTACCACCATCATGAAATGCGGAATTGGATGTAAAACACCATCCATTAAACATTCTTTGGTAAAGACTACCCAAACTGGAAGCCTTCACCTTAGTTTCCAAGAGACTAACTATGCCAACAAAATATCTTTGAATGTAAGACATTACATCCTTCGTTTTTCGACACAATTAATCCCTCGGACATTCCAACATATAATCCTATCCATGTGGAAGTGGAGGGTCCCCCTCCCATCTGCATTTACCGGGGGAATCTATCTTCCCCCACAGACAAGACATCATAGATACCTTCATTTAAAGAGTGAAATGCATTCTCGGTGGTAATAGGAGTTACGAGACACTCTAACCCTTATAGGCTTAAGTGCACATTGAAAACCTTCGGGATCCATTTGCTTATTCGACTACGAGGTTGCTTATTCACCTTAATCACCGCCACGTTACATTTGTGTTTGGACCTCTTGTGGTGGCTTTGGCACCCAAATTTGTTTAACTTTTTTCACCCTACACTCCTTAGCATCATGTCCAAATTCTGACATACATTGCATTTAGTAGGCCTCCATTCATAAACAACTGGTACAATTGTTGTTTCAGCATACTCATTGATGAATGAGATATTTTCGGGCATCTTCGATCAAGCTTCATTTCTACAAGAATGCGAGCAAATTGCAGTTTCTCTCGATTTTTTGTAGCTTCATCCCGTTTAATAGGATCTCCCAGCTGTGAAACTATCTTATGCAATGATTTCTCACCCCAATATTTAATGCCTAATTTCAATTGCACCCAAATGGGCAACGTTTTCACCTCTTCTTTTTGAAAATCCATGTCTGCTGTCCATTGCTTCAATATCAAAGGTTTTTTGTCAAAGAAATAATGCCCAGCCATCACCTTATCTCTTGAATCCATTGCCATAAATCTTACTAAGTAAATTCCCTTCTTGATCATGGCAACTTTGTCAACATTGTATTGTCTCCAAATTCGACGAATGAAACCTTCCATCACCTGAACCGGAGGATTAGCTCCAATTACATAACAGATTACAGAAGAATTCCAGTAATCCACTTCCTCCTGAATGTCCTCAAAGTCAATCTTAACACTCTCTCCAGTTGTTACCACAATTTCATCTCCATTATTATCCTCCAAATCATTCTCATTCACCTCATTCTCCACTATATCATCAGTATTCACACATTCATCAAAAGTTTGCAAAATCGGAATTGATGACATACCTTGAATCACAGAATTCTGTGATTTATGCGATTCAACACTTCGATGAATCGATTGAAGCCACTCATTAAACGTATGCCTAACTTCTGATTGTTGTTTCATTTGTTGAATCGATGAATTAGGAGTATGAACCTCACCAATCCCTAAACCAAAATCCAGAGCTTCCACACCCAAAATCTCATCCATCGACTTTGTTCGTAAAGCATGGGAATCCGAATCAGGTCCACGAGCCTTCTCTTTCTTACCTTCATTCAAAGAACCTTGAGATTTCTCTCTCGCTTTTCTTGCCATGGCGACGGTGCACAGTAGCATGCACTGAGAGAAAATTAGAGAGAAAAATCTTGATGTGGTCTTTGTTCCATTTGCTTGTGTTCCATTTGCTTGTGTTCAAGAGCAATTTCGTTATGGAACCAAGTTAATCTCTTGGATCCGTCAATTGTTTATGATCCTGTCAACAATAAAGATTAGATCATTAATCATATCCTGCTTTTCAGAAGCGAGGATGAGTTTCCTAGTGCGCGCTTGATAACCTTCACTATAGCATTATGGAGTTTGTGGACGCACAGAAATGATTTAATTTTTAGGCCTTCAAGTACCAATATGTCGATAACACAACGCATGGCTCTTTCTAAGCAACTTCAAATAAAATGGAGCACCCGATCCAAGGTTGCGAGATCTTAGCTTCCTTCGCCCCTCCCGAGAATGAGTCTCAATATCCTCCCGGGTTTCTTGGCTGCTACGATAGGTTACTGTCAACAAGGTGCGGCGGAACAAATTATTATGTTCGACGGAGCCCGGTCTAAAAAATTTAACTCTATGGGGGCAGGACGGTGTCTTGCTGGGACTCCTCACCTTTCTTCTTCTGGAATGCAGAATGGGTTATCAAGGAAAGGCTGTACTTATGGAAATGCTTGCTCAGCTCTACAAGCAGAATCTTTGGCGTGTCTTAGTGCGATGGATTGGGCCACAACTAATCAGTTCCACAACATCTTAATGCTAACGGATTCTGCTAATCTTGTTTCTATTTTGCAGGGTGTTACTCTCCCTCCTATCGATCTCGTTTGGACTGCAAACAAGATTACGGATCAAGCTAAACGTTTCAAGCCGGTGTATGGTGCGTAAGGTTCCTAGAACACCGATTGTGGAAGCGAGATAACATCGCCAAGTTACGTATGAAGTCCATGACGGTGTTCACGAGTTGATTTGTTTAGCTACTTTGGTTTCTTTTGTTTTCTTTTCAGCCGGTGTCGAAAAAAAAAAAAAAAACGAAGGTCCAATTTCTCCAGTGAAGTAAGATCAACAATAGAGAAGTAGCCAATAGTAAACTCGTTACCCATCAGGCTTAAAAAACGCAAGTTCTTCAAAGTTGAAATCTTTGTGGAGCCTGTAACGCAATAGATTAGGACTAGTACTATCCGTTATTATACACTTTAAAGAACATCTAACTAATGTAATGTATAAGACAATATTACATAATATATACCATCACTCTCCACCAAACCATTGATGTTGTTGTAGGATAAATCGAGGTGTATGATTTCCCCAAAAGACTGGAAAATCGTCACATTGAACAGCCTAGGCCTACTTGAATACTCCATCGTGCCCCCGAGGTGAAGCTCCATTACACGTCCGGTGGAAGGATTGCACTGAACCATTTCACAAGCACAACAATTATATATCTCTCCATTATTATCGACCAGTTAAATGAATCATCATGTTTACGGTCTGCATACGATTTCTGTAGGACTTGAGTTCGAGTAGTGCAAGCCGCTCTTCTTCGGTGCAACATTCTTGAGGATGAGCATGAAGAAAGATCGCTGCTAACACCCATACCAAGTACTTTGCCCATACCCAAAACTCATCATAATTAATGAACACACTATTTTTTTTTTTTTTTTTGACATCGAGAAAATTTGTATTAATTGAAACACGGCATACAACCTAGGCTAAACAACGAAAACATAAAAACACTAAAGCCGAGTGTTTCTTGCTCTTACAAACCAAACTAAGTTAAAAATAACACTATAGAGGTTACGCTTGATATAGAGGCTAGCGTTGTTCGTTACTTGATTCATAACTCGACTAGAAGTGGTTGACAATAGGTTGGACCCGAACAGCAACAAGCGAGGAGCCACAATAGCTTCTTGGATAAAGGCAATCCGCAATAACGGGGTATATCTTACCTGCTTTGGAAATGGTGGGAGGAGCGGACTTCGATCACGATTTGGATAACAACCAACCAAAGGCGAGATTTGAGTCTCACCACATGAGCAATCCCAACGACCTTCTGTCACTTGGAATTCATGGCTCATAAATCCGCAAAGAGTCACGAGGCCTTAGTGACTCATTACTCTCCCCGGGGAGAGTATTTCGGGGTTCTCTGTTGATATGAGAACCATATTTGAGTTGACGCGCTAACCACGGGATCAAGCGGGGTGCCGTCTTGATTTGTTTTTGCAAAGACAAAGGTCTTCCGGACCAATGCCAATCTAACAAGAGAACTAAGTACTTATTAGCTCTCCAACACAACTCCGATTTGAGAAATCGGACAACAAACGTCCAAACCAAAACCTTTTCCTTCCTCGGCCACGTTCACATTCTTTGAATAAAACGACTGGGGGATCTCTAACCTTTGGGTCCCCACTTGCTACTTCCATTTTCCTAAGTCCTAATCTAAGATCACGATGATTATGGAATAGAGGTGTACAAGTTGCAAGTTGCACATATAATGGAGTCTATAGGAATGGAGTCTTTTTCCTCTAAAAGAATGGACATGTCGATGGCGACGAAATACCTACCAATGGGTCATTTTATTCTACTATTGGAAAAACTAGGATTGAATTATCAACTCTCAGGCACAAACATATCTTGTGCGTGGAAACTTCATAGAGGAATACTAGCTACCCACAATAATCAATGAATCATTGAAAGAAAATTTGTCAAAACTACTTATCAAAATCAAAAATTATGTTACTAAAAATACTTTACAAAAATGATTTAAGTTTTGAAGCACACTGAGTTATCATAGTGTGGTAAATTATCTTTTTGTCATCAAGAGTGACATAGTATTTAACTATTTATTTAGTTATGTAGGGAAAGTTGAAATGTTTAGTTCGACCTTCATGAATTGTGGCGCAAACTCGTAGACGTATATTGAGATATTTTTAATAGTCAAAGTTGGTGGTGCTGGGTGCACCCTCGCCATAGTTTGTGGTGTTGAGATCAATTTTGCCCACATAAAATTGATTATGCAAAAATGAAATATACATGCATAAAGGAGCCATATGAGACCTTGATTTATTGATTCCCTTGATGCTCCTTATATCTCAGAATAATTTGAACACTTTTATTTTCTGTTTGTTCGAAATTAAATTAAATATATACTCTCATTTTTTGTATGGTTCCACTATTATTATATGGATTTTTCTAATCTATACACCAAGTGCATATGTTGAACTATTTGTTGTTACATTTTTCTATTATATATGTATATAAGGAGATAGATCGAATTATCATATGTGGAATTATATATCAATTATGCAAACAATATCTCTAATTAATTATACCATATTTATCAGTTTTGTTCATCAAAAATAAAAACAAAAAGTTAAACTATACACTTGTGCATATGTTACAAAACCCTTATTATACTTTTTGGGCTCAGTAACTTTTATTACATCTACTTTTCAATAAAAAAACAAATAAAGTCCCACTACTCATATCGCATCTACTTTTCAATATAAAAATATTTCATAGCCACACTATAACTTATCTCCTATGTTTGTATAGTGTTGAGCTCTTTCTTGGACGAACGCAGTATATATCAAGTGACATCTTCATAATAAACCCAGAATAGTTATATTGTCGCACTAGTTAAACATACTATGGCACTTTAAAATATTCATGTTCTTTTTCCTTTAAAATTGCAAAGTACGAAATTTTAGGCAGTATATTTAATCACTGAGATAGTATTTGTGCTTAATACTACAGAAAAAGCTTCCTGCAGAGCAAATGCTATCTATAATTCTAATTGTGGATTATACTCCCTTCGTTCCAATTTATAGTGTTTGATTTTCATTTTGCACGGGAATTAAGGAAACTATCATTTGCTTTAATTACTTGTAGTACTTGCATTGGAAAGTAGAGATATTAAATGTGGCTACAACTTTAAAAATGAGGACAAATATTAATTGTGGGTCATGTGACTGCAACTTTCCATGTAAACGTAAGGACAAAAGAGGAATAAAATTGTTTGATAAGGAAATTTATAAATTAAAGTACCGTTTCAAATATAGAAACATGATAAACAAAAATAACATTTTCGGACACCTTAAATGGAATATAAGCACTATAAATTGGGACGAAGGGAGTAAATATAATAATTCACTTAACAGTTAGCACCTCCGATCAGCTGTATCGGATTATCAAATTTTCCAGAAGTTTAAAATACAATAATCCCCAAGACCCATAGGTAAATATGCCAAAAACTACCTATGCTTTTTTTTTTTTGCTACATTATTTTTGCACAGTTTTCAAGACGTTTTTTTAACTCTTGATATCACTTATTCCTTTTAAGTACAAATTAATCTTTAGATTTTGATATTATGAATTTACACATCGAGGTGAATCTAACAAGACCACACATGACTATATTTTTGCTTATAAAAAAAAATAAAAATAATTGGTCAAAGTTGGCAGTTTAGTTTCGCATAATAGAAATGTAGCAAGTCACAAAAAGCGGAAATTAATTATAGTTTCAGTCCAAACCAATCCAATCCGAATGTTCAAAAACTAGATTGGATTCGATTTGAATTATCCAATTTATTTAAACTGTTTTTTTCGATGAAATAAATTTGGCGTGAACATCAATGTAAAGTGTTCAATAATAGAAGTAATTCATAAGATCCCATAAAAAATCATTAAGAAACTAATAACAACTAATAATGCATTACAACAGAAGGTTCAACAACAGCAACGCCATGTTCAACTACACAAGTGGGTCAAGTTTACAACAGCTAGTTAATTAGGGTTTTAACTTTTAGGGGAAGTGAAGGGTTGCCGAACCATTTGAGCTTTTTAAAAAAGAAATTGGTTAAGCCAGTATAAGACTATTTACTATTCGGTTATTTTGGATCTTTGGATCCAATCACTTCAATCCAATCAAATCCGAAAATATGATTTTCCAAAAATACTCAATCCGAATCCAATCCGAACATAGTTCAAGTCCAACCCTAACTAATTACTAACGGTTTAGATTGAGTTGGATTTCGGTCTTTATCCAAATAACTTTCAACCCTAGGTAGGACTAATTCAAAAACAGAAAAAAAAAAGAAGTGAGTAAACTACTAGTTAAATAACAACCCAAAAAGGAAAGTGAGTAAATACTAGCTAAATGACAACTCAAAAAGAAAAGTGAGTAAACTAATAAATTAACATCGGAGGGAGGATAATGTAGTCTTTAATAATGGAGCTTTAACATTGGAATGGACCACAAAAATATTTAATACTCCCTCTGTCCCATGATATAGTTCTTGTTTCTGTTTTGGGAGTCAAACTTTAAAATCTTTGACCAAATATTATCATTAATGTATATAAAGAAACATACTCATGTGTGGTCTTAGATTCGGCTCGATGTGTATATTCTTAATATCAACGTTTTATATTTTTTACTACGGTTTTTTGACCAAGTACTCCCCGTGTTTTCAAAAAATTCACGTGGTACCCTCCAACTTTTCAAAATACACGGGGTACCCCTAAGTTTCATAATAATACACCCAAATAACCTTAATTACTAACAGTGTTAACCGCCGTTAGTCATTACCCTAATTAACCCCTAATTAAACCATAATTAACCTAACTAAATCCTAAAACCTAAGTAACCTTAACCCTAACCTCTAACTTCTAACCCTAACCCTAACCTCTACCACCACCACCACTACCACCATCACTAATACGAAATAGAAGATATATTAAGTCAAGGTACATCTTAGAGCAAAAAAAGAATTAGGAATTATATTTTGAACGGAGGGGAGTATAAGATTGAAAAGTCAACACGTAACTGTTTGATTGCTAAAATTATAAAGTTTTAGGGGGGATGATTAGTAATATTAGTCTCTCTGTAATCCTACTTCCTAGAACCTTCTTATTATAATAGTCGCCCTTCACAGTAAATTGTTTTGAATAACCTTCTTATAAATTCCTTCAAGAATTAACTCATCCACAAGACTTCTCTAGTAGCCGAGTCACTATCATACAAGGCTTGTAAGGTGGTATGAGCATTGATATATCAATTATATTTCCCATCTCTAAGTTCTCTACTAAAGTGTAGTCAAATCAAGTGAACTAATCAGTGAATGCAATCTTGTAAAGAATGTACCAAAAGTCATACTTGTTTTGGATGAAATTCCATGAACATAATTTTTCTCACTTTTTGTTGTTTGATTGAACAAAGGGTTTAAAAAGGAAAATTAAGGTGCAAAAGAGTTTTTCATTTCTTTGCAACCATTTTCCTCCAAAATTTGAAGGAAAACCATTTTCCTCCATTCTCTCATCCCTAACATATCCATTTTACCCTTCTTAACTTAATAGCTCTCCATCAAACCAAACAAAAGTAAAACTATTATTGATTTGTATTTTCCACCCAAATATATTTTCCATCAAAAACCATTTTACATGGAAAATGTTTTCCATTAAACCAAACGGACCCTGAAGTGTAGGAGTGATGCTATAGATATAATTGACAATCACTCACCAAATTATCAAGCAAGGGTCAAACTAATGATAAAGTCAACGCAGTGTTGTAAAGATTTCACATTCAAGGTAGGAGTCAAAACGTTGGACTAAAAATTTAGATACTACATTTGAAAATAAAATTGATTACAACTAATTTCAAAAACCAGTGCATTATCGGCCAAAAGATAACAGATTTCAATTCTATCAAATATGAGAAATTGAGGGCGAAAAGAAGAGAAATTGAGGTGGGTTTTTGCGAATTTAGAATTTTAGAAACAGATTTCAAGCAGATTAGGGATTTCACCATTTTTTTTCAATCGTGTGGATGAGTTAGGGTTTTATTGTCGAATGAACTTCATTTTCTCTCTCTTCCGATTAAGATTGGGGCTTCCGTGATACCAGAGGTCGTCGAAGTCGTCTGTCTCATTGTGGAGTTACTCTTTATACTCTCTTTGTTTTTTTTTTTTTTTATCATTTTCACTTTTCTATGTGCCTCCCAACGCATCTTTGAACTTAAATATCTTTTTCATTATATATTAGTAAAATTATAACAATTGAATATTAATAATGTCTTAATTGAGGCGAATCAAACAAGACCTCACATGACTATATTTTTTCTTATAAATTGAAAAAAATTGAGAAGATTTTCTCTAAGTATGAATAGTGTCAAGATTCCAAGTGAGAAAGATAAAAAAACAGAGGGAGTACTTTACAGTTAATAACTATCATAGTGACTTTTTTTAAAAATATAGTCACTCTTTCTCACGTTAGTTTATCTTGATGAAATTTTCACTTTGTGACATAGTAACCTTTTATTTCACATAGTCAAACTTCACAATCTATATCTACTCATATTTTATATCTATTTCTTTATATAATAACCTTTTTTTTCATAAATTAGGTGAATTAGCATTGGTCCACACTAATCTAGTGTGGACTAAATCCATATAAGTTTTTTACCTCATTGTGCGCCCCCAGTTTTCCAACTTATCATTTCTTTCTCATTTTGTTCCCTTCCAATTTTCATATGATATGCACTAGAAATTTCTAATCCCCTGAGGGATAAACAGTAAACGTTCATATGATCGTATCAATGGCAATATGATAAATAAGGACAGCTTTAAGAAAACAAAAGCAAATAAAGTCAAAAAAACACAGTAAGATTAATATTAATATTGGCGAAATTTGCTAAAAAGATATTTTATATACTACTTTTTCCAAAAGGAATTCAACTATAATTTTTTTTAGCAACTTAATACCGGAAGACAAAATGTGAGGTACAACCATAACTTACTTTCCGGCAATGACCTACTAAGTCCCGGTGTTGTCACATTTAAATGCCTCATATGAGAAGCACGTGCCTCGAGTTTTGACGTATTCCAGCCTCTTCTCCTTACATGTATCCCACCCTCTTCTCCTTACATAAACCCCCTTAAATCACTTCTTTCATGAGGGACTTAAGTGGATCAATACTAGAAACCAGTGGATCTACGCCCGAAAATATGCTCAGGTTATATCTTGCAAAAAAAACTCCTTTTATGGTTTTAAATTGCTAGAAAAATTATAAAAGTTTCTTTTCCCAAAAATTGGTATATAGAAAGTCTGCTTTGACAAATTTCACTATATAGTGCTCAGTAAAATCCCTTCCTTTTAAAAAAAATTGAGACATTTGACTTTGTTATGAAAAAAGGAAAAAAATACAAAACGTAAAAAGAATGAGAGTAAAAGTAAGGAAAAAGTTCAAAAAAAAATAGTGAAAATTGGGAAAGATAATAAAAGTAAGAGAGGGATATGGTGGACCAACGTATCCTATAGGGGTAACCATATTAAGATTGACTATCTCCTTTCTTAATTTTTTGTAGTATGTAATGTAGTTATTTATATTAATTAATCTTAAATATTATGACTTCATCAATTGGCTTAGAGCTAGTTTAAAACACTTATAAGAATTTCGATCTTTTGATTGATATGAGGTGTGATTAATTATTACTCCATTTTTCGGGGAACTTTAAGAAAAAAAAAATTCAAGAAATTATCAAATCATTATATGATGAGGACATATAACACGGTTTGGAAAAAAACCACATTTAATTATCGTATTATTATAAATTATAAAGAAGTAGATATCATGAAAATAAACATTAAAATAGATATAAGAAGACTTCACATTGTAACAATTTTGTCATATTAGTGAAAAAAACTATCACGAAGAACTTCGACTTTTAAAAAGCAAATATGCAAAGTAAAAAAAAAAACAATACACAGATAATGGACTTATGGTAGTGGTAACCACCAAAAAACATGCCAATCAACAAACTCAAAGAAAGCTACACGCCATTGAGGGTTGATGTAGAGGATTACCAAAGTTGCTAGGAACATAGTAACACAAGACATACAAAAGCTCCATAAAAAGTCTACCATGGCAATTCCTCCGTGATCTTGATCATCTCGTTCATCTTCTTCGGTTGCAGGAGGTATTGCATTGATTGGTTTATTCACATGATACCCATAAAGTCCTGGATTTCCCAAATAGTTGCTCTCGTCGAAGCTAGCAAATTGTTCAGTCTCGGGCACTCTCCCAGACAAATTGTTGTATGACACATTAAAGACAGACAAGAAGTTAAGCTCAATGAGCTCGGAAGGGATTATGCCACTCAAATTGTTGTAGGAAAGGTCCAAACTTTCGACATGTTTGAGATTGGAAAACTGAGTTGGGATGGATCCTGTCAAGAAGTTGTGTGACAAATTCAAGGATTGGATCTTATTTAATTCACCCAGTTGTGGTGGTATAAGACCAGTGAGTTTGTTGCAGGATAAATCCAACAGTGACATAAGATCAAGATTTCTACCCTTATAAGGAAGATGCTGATTCTTATCTAGGAGTTGAACTGCATTAGGGTTATCATTAGCCGCAAAATCTATATAGGAATAGTTCATAGATGCAGTATATCCATAAATCATCATATATTTCATACCAAAAGACATATTCCGAATGCATATGGGTATATCTCCATGTAGTTCGTTGCGGGATAGATCTAATATATTAATATCATCTAACTGGCACATTTGTTGTGGAATTGAACCATGTAAATTATTTCCGGCCAACAAAAGTACTGTAAGGTTCCGAAGTTGATCAATCCACAATGGAATGTCACCAGAGAGTTGATTGTCACTCAGAACAAGTGCTTGTAAATCTGAGCAACTTGTTAAAGCATATGGTAATTCTCCTGAGAGATTGTTACCTTGAAGATTCAGGTATGTCAATGAACAAGAGTTGGAGCATGAAGGAATAGGTCCATTAAAGTTATTCCACGAGAGGTCTACCGTTGCCGAACCCAGTGTGCATATTCCCTTTGGAATTTTGCCTTCCAAATTGTTTTGTGACACTAACAAATAAGAGAGGCCAGAGAAGTTGCCAATCCACCAAGGAAGCTGACCAGTTATATTGTTATTCGATATATCCAAGTACGACAAAGAGCTTTTATAAAGGGAGTCCTTGATTGTCCCGCCAAAACGATTGTTGCTTAGCTCCAACCACTCCAACTGTGGGAGGTTCATATCATCTGGAATTATATCACCTTCAATATTATTGTCTGACAACTGCAAAACAATAAGGGATTTGCAATCACTAAGCAATCTTCTTGGCAATTCCCCAGAGAAGTTATTGTTTGAAAAATCCAACGATTCTATATCTGTCAAGTGACCTATTGAAGTTGGAATAGGTCCTTCGAAATGGTTTCCAGACAAGTTTAAATTTTGGAGCTGCGGGAACACGAAACCAATATTTTCAGGCAACTTTTCATGGAAGTTGTTGTTGGAGATATCCAAATTATATAATGAAGACAGGTTAAGAGAGTGAGGTAATTGAAGGCTTCCTGAAAGAAAGTTGTTCTGCAGTGACAAACTTTCAAGCTTAAAGGAGTAGTTAAACAACCAAGTCGGAAAAGTTTCTAGATTACAACCTTCCAAACCCAACGTTTGCAATTGAAATGTGGGTCGCCATGATGAGTCTCCGAGTCCAACTTCCAACTTGTTCCTCGAAAGTTCTAAAAATTGGAGTTTTGAGAGATTGGACAAAGAAGTCAACGCAAACTTGCCTTCAAAGTTGTTATCAAAAAGGTCTAAGTGCTCTAAAGACCTAAGGCTCGAGAAGACTTCTGGGATCATTCCATTGAAATTGCTGTATGAAAGATCAAGATATCTGAGAGAAGACAGATTTTGGAAACATGAAGGTAGACCACCATCGAAAACGTTCTGACTAAGCTTCAACTCCATAAGATTTTTCATTCCACAAACACCTGAAAGAAATTAAAGTAGATACTTCATAGTTAGTGGATTTGGGTTTGGAGTTTGGAGATAACTGATAATAAAAAGTAAAGATATTACATGATTATTATTTCCCTTGCATATACATCATACAAGGGGGCTAAAATAGAGAATGTGGTGTCAAAAGCTAATATAATGCATCTATTAGAAGACCTATCATATAACAGTGAAGTTTTTCCTTCCATATTACTAAGAATGCATACTCCAATTCCACATTTATTATTTTTTGTTGCCCGTACTTTATTTATCTTCTAGCTATATAGAACTATAAAATTAGTACGGAGTAGTATTGTGTGTGATTTAATGCATCGTCAGAAAAATATATACTTCATCCGTTCTTTAATAATTGAATATGTAGAGGTTTTACATTTTTTAAAGAGATAGATGAAAAAAGGGACCCATGTGACAAGGAGAGAGAGAGAGAGAAAAACATAGTCAAATTTAGTAATGTTGCAATTAATATCAAACTTCCAATAAATAAGGAAAATGCTTGCAATAATAAAATAATAGAGGAAGTATTAATTTAATCCATAATAAATCCTTGTCTCCTTGATTAATGTGAATTGATCGATTGCCGGCCAAAATTATTATAAGATGGAAAGTGTAAAAGTAACATTGGGAAGCTTGATACTTTTCTAAATGTTCATCTTTGTGTGCGTTCGTCGATGCACTTGTTTGACCTTAAATATATTTCATTACATATTGTTTAGTAAAGATTATAATGATTTAATAAAGTATTCATTGCGACGAGTCAAACAAGATCTCACATGATTATATTTTATCTTATATATCGAGAAGAATTTATAATATTATCTCTAATTGTGAATGGTTAAGATTTTTAGGAAGAAAAAAAAACTGACCAAGTAGTGGTTATCCAATATTCATCGCCAAAATTTGCTATGACATTAAAAAAAGAAAAAGAAAAAGAAAAAAAAAAGAGTACCTTGGAGTGGGAAGCTTGATTGATTCAGATAACAAGACTCTAGACTCAACATCTCAAGTGAAGCAAGATCACCAATAGAAATGTAACTAGTATTAAGATTAGGATTTCCAGACAGGTCCAAAACACGCAAGTTCTTTAAAGTTGAAATCTTGGTGGAGCCTGTAACGCAATAGATTAGAATAATCCGTTATGGTAAACTTTAGAAGCATCTAACTAATGTGATCATCCCATAATATGATAATATCACATTCTTTTATATAAGACGATATTACATGATACATACCGTCACTCTCCACCAAACCATTAAATAATGGAGTTTAGAGAAATTGGACAAAGAAGTCAAGGAAAACTTGCCTTTAAAGTTGTTATAAGAGAGGTCCAACTGCTCTAAAGACCTAAGGCTCGAGAGGACTTCTGGGATCTTTCCATTTAAATGGTTGTGTGAAATATCAAGATATTGGAGAGAAGACAAATTCTGGAAACATGAAGGTAGACCACCATTGAAATCATTAACACTAAGCGTCAACTCTATAAGATTTTTCATTCCACAAACACCTGAAAGAAATTAAAGTAGATATTCTTAGTTAGTGGATTTGGATTTGGTGTTTGCAGATTACTGATAGTATCGTTGAAGGAATGGGGAAAAGAAAGGAAAGAGAAGAGAAGTTTCATTTTTAGTTCTTGATTTTCAAAGCCATGTTGGCACTGAATTTGCCTGATATACGTTAATCAACAATAGAATTACTTTCCGGTCAAAAAAACAATAGAATTACTTTGGCATGAAGTTGTCAATATCTAAGTTGTGTTCTTACGTTGTCTAAATTGAATACTATTAATAAAAATAAGTATAATAATATTTTTATCATCATTAACAATGATAATAGTTAATAATATTAATGATAATTAACTATATTAATGTATCAATAAAAATAATAATTATTCCATTATGTTAATATTAATATTTATTATGTTAATGAAATAATTAAATTATATATAAAAATAATAATATTAATACTTGTAATACAAATAATATGTATAATAATAATATTCTTATGAATTGATTAATGTTAATAATAACAAGTAGAATAAGATTGTTATTATCATTCCTAATGATAATAATAGTAACAACAACAATAACAACAACAACAATTATAATAATAATAATAATAATAATAATAATAATAATAATAATAATAATAATAATAATAATAATAATAATAATAATAATAATAATAATAATAATAACAACAACAACAATAACAACAACCAAGACCAAGACCAAGACCAAGACCAAGACCAAGAACAATAACAATAACAATAACAATAACAATAACAATAACAATAACAATAACAATAACAATAATAATAATAATAATAATAATAATAATAATAATAATAATAATAATAATAATAATAATAATAATAATAATAATAATAATAATAATAATAATAGTTCTGAACTTAATTAAAGTGAAATAAACTTAATTTGTCTCAATGGAACTTAATTTATTTGAATTGAACAGAACTAAATTGAACTTGATTTGTCTAAACTGAATTGAACTGAATTTCCATTAATTCAGTCCCAAAGAACAAGATTCTAATTCTCTATCTCTATTCAAGAAAGGAACACCTCACGGTTTGGTGTCCCCCTTAAAAAAACCTAAGATACCCTTATGTAATAAACATTTAAATTGTTTTAAAAAATTCATTGTTTTTGCTGAAAATAAATTTTAAGGCTATTTTTTCTACCAATTACTCTCTCCGTTTTCTTTTGTTGTGAAATTGGGGAAGAAACCAATGCAATTTAAAAAGTGGGTAAGATTCCACTATTTTTGGTAAAATAAAATTAATTAAAAGCAAATATTCTAGCCTATTGAGTACTCTATGTTAGGCAACCAATGAGAAAAAAGATTGAGGGGTAAAAGAGTAAAAAATGACTTAACGAGTAGTGTCAACACATTTATTGCAACTTAAAACCAATGGAAAATCTAAGCCTTAAACTTACACTGTGTACGAAAAGATTCAAATTAAAATAGGAACAATATATTCAAACTTCGTAAGGGGGATTACAGGAATAACAAAAGAAAGCGAAGGGAATATATTTTTTGTACATTATTAACGCACGCATCGCGTACATATAGGACTGGTTACTAATTAACTTATTGTATTCGGGAGACGATTAGTCGACCAAATTATTAGGTAGGCAGCAAACAGAAGGAGAATGGTATAATATAGTTTTTTTTGGGGCCCCCACTGGATACCTCATGGTAAGATGAAGGGTCCTGTTAGACCGCAACCTCTCGTAGGTTAACTAGGCCTAGGTTTACGGGTAGACACTTTGAGAGTGGAGGGGAGATGGTAAAACTCTCTTCCAAAGTGTCCCTAGTGGGGATCGAACCCCCAACCTCAAGGTTGGAAGGTTCTTTCCTTACTACTATATATACCAAGTTTGGTATAGTATAGTATAATATAGTATAGTAATGATATGATATGATATGACATGATATGATATAATAATTATTCGTTTTCTAATAGATGCTCGATTCGGATTTATACACTTGCTAACGCACAGCTTTGAATATTCATATTTCTAATTATTTATTAGTAGAAATATAAAAAAAAATATTTTGAAATATATGTCCAAACAAATTCAACATGATCTTGTATGCTAAAATTATTTTTATACATCCTGTAGAATAATATAGTCAAAGTATAGTATTTGAAAAGTGTCAAAGTTAAATTGATTGGAACTTCTATTGAAAAACAAAGAAAACATATGCTTCTTCTGAACTTTTGTATTATCCCCTCATTTTTACACCTTTGTCTCTCTTCCCCATCTTCCTCATTTGTGTCTTCTCCATTCCTATTCCTATTGTTATACCATCACCGTGATAGATGATTATTGTTATCATCATTGTTAGTTGGTGTTGTTGGTTTTTTTATTTGTTTATTATTAATAGTAGTAGTATTAGTATTATTTTATACTTCCTCCGTTCTAAAATAAGTGAAACATTGTCTCAAAAAGCTCTCACATAAATGAGAGAAGTGTTTCACTTATTTTGGAACGGAGGAAGTATATTGTTATTGTTATTATTATTGGTATAAATGTTACTATTATTGGAATTATTATGATCATAAGAACAAATTCATCAAAAGACGGACACTTAACGCCTCTTTTTAATGATGAGTAATGTGATCTATATATTTAAGGAAACAACATATACAGTGAAATATATATACGGAAAGCAATTGATATTACGAGTCATATATCTCTATTATATAATGGAAGGGGGGAGCTACGGTGCCCCTTCTATTAATTTACTTAATTGTCTATTAGTAAATCAACTACTACCAAAAAAAGGGAAAAACAAAGTCATCTTTAAAAAATTAATTTAAATGTTGAAGCCAATCAAGCTATAATTGAGCCACCACAAAGAGAAACATTGACTATAAGATTTAGTACATTTATGCTGAAAAAAGTAAAAAAGGAATATTACATCAATCAAATATTTTATCAATCAATTCACAAATACAATCAAGTATTACATCAAAACAGAAAATCCAATCAAATAACAAAGTGAAATGATTTATTTAACACAAAATTATGTCAATACAACATAAGAAATCCTAAATAAATTCACTTAACATTCTTTTACCGTTCATCAAGTTTAATTTTAAAAACCTAAAAGAAAGAATAAGTAAAAAAAGAAATTAATAAAAGAATGGTTAAGTGATAGAGGCTTAACCTACAAATTTAGCAAAAAAAAAAAATATATATGTCTAATGCTCAAATTTTACCCCTGTTTATGCCCAAAAAGGCTAGAACTTATGTTTGAAAAAAAAAATCAGGCACGCAATGCGTGCATAATTTGCTAGTATGTATAGATGTACATAGCCAAAGTAGATAGGAATGTTATTATGTAAATTGTTAAAGAATTTACCTCAGTACATATTTATAAAATATTAACTTTTCATAACTATTACCAATAATAATTAGAGACATTAATATTCAAAGTTGTGCATCAGCAATTAGTGTATAAGTCAGAATGTTGCACATTTTAGAAAACTAAAGAGTATTTATATTGTACATTTACACTCGAGTTCATTCATCATACACCCGGGTATACCATGTGCATGGTACACGCAAGAGTAATTTTTGCTCATTTGCTCATCTGGAACTCTCTTTTTTCGTACATTTTGCTCATTTGGATGATTTTAAATGAGCAATGAGCAAAAAAATATCCTTTAGTGTACCATGCTCACGATACACACGGATGTATAATAAAATTTATATTTGCACTCATTATTTGTATTTTTTGGTGGTTGTCGTTAGTTTAGTACCTTATCCATTTTTTAATAGTTTTACCCAAATGACTTGTTAGATTGCTAATGCACAACTTTGAACGTTAGATTCTTTATTTGTGTGTAGGTAAAAAATTATAAGAAGTTGATTTTGTAAAATACATATTATGACGAATTTAACAATCAAATAACTATGTTTTTCCTTACGTATACTTCGTGCAAGAGGTCCAAAATAGAGAATGTGGTGTCAAAAGCTAATATGATACATCTATTACAAGACCTATGATATAATTCTAATATTCAAACTTTTCTTCACATATATATATTTAGAATAATGCATACTCCAATTTGACATTTATTATGTTTTGTTGCTCATACTTTATTTATCTTCTTGCTATATATAGTTATGTGTAATCTAATCCACTATCAAAAAAAAAATTATATATTAATTTAATCTATAATAAATCCTTTATTTATGTGACTTGATCAATTTCCAACCAAAATTATTACAAGACGAGAAATGTAAAATTAACCATTATATTGGGAATCATGATACATTTTGTAACGTCTATATCTCTATTATATAAGCTAAGGGGAAGCAATGGTGTCCCCATATGAATTTACATATTCACCCGTCCACAACAAAAATATTACAATCCAACTACACCCTCCAACAAGTAAATCAAAAACCATTACACATATAAACTTGCCAAAAAAATCTCAATCAAATCTCAATTAAACCCAATCAACTCATATAATGATCAATCACATAAACTTGCCAATAAAAAAAGATTCAATCAATTCAAATTCACATCCAATCAACTAAAAAAATTCATAATCAAGAACTTGCCAAATATTAATACAACATACAATAACAAAAAAAACACGACATTCTCATAAAAGAGATAACTCATATTCAAACTCAAATAAATTTATCCATAATACAAAATTAATTACAAACATAAACTCCAAAAAAATTCAGTTTTCTTCATTACTTAGACATGCAATTTCATCACTTATACTTACTTATTAAATTGTTTTTGAATGCTATTTATAAGTATTTAAATCTTTCTTACTCACGAAATGGAGGTGAACTTATATACGTACTTTCGTTTTTGATTTCTTTTATTACCGAGCAGTAGTTATGTCCAAATGTCACCGCATGCACAGCGTGCATAAAAAGCTAGTTATATATGTGAAGAGGGGTAGGACACTAAAATATTAAAATTCCTATTTTACCCTCACTATATTAAGAAAATTACAACAAAACCTTTACAAGAAAAAATAGAAAAAAGAAAAGGTAACTAACTACTTCAATTAAACAAAGAAACAATTTTAAAAAAGAAAGTATGCAGTTACTAGAACACAAATCAGTTTAAACCTCTAAAAGTCTATCATAACTCAAAACAAAGAGAGAGAAGAAGACCAATGCTCTTCCTACTCCCTTCATTCTTCAGCAATTCACAAAACTATTTCCAGTTTGTTCTCCCTTGTTTTTATTTTTGGGCGTTCTTGGTTTTATTTCTATGTTATATTTTGCTTTTTTCATTTTTCTGGAATGCATTTATTTTTTTTAATCTTGCTAATTTGATATAACTGGTTATTGGGTAGCGGTTAGAATCATAAAATTATCATTACCCTTATAAAAAGAGATTTTCTTTATATATTTTTAGTACATTATAATAGGTTTTCGTTCTTACGGTCATGATCTATAGAAGAGATTATCAAAATATTTTTTTCAAATAAATTATTACTAGATATAATTACGCAATAAATTTTACTTTGATAGCGATTTCGCACGCATAGCGTACATGTAAGGCTAGCATCTGTAAAGCGCAGTGGTTATCCAAATTTAATCTCCAAAATTTGTTGTGACATTAAAAAAAGGTACCTTGGAGTGGGAAGCTTGATTTATTTAGTCTACAATACCCAAGGTCCAATTTCTCCAGCGAAGTAAGATCACCAATAGAGAAGTAGCCAATAGTAACATGGTTACCCGAAAGGCTCAAAAAACGCAAGTTCTTCAAAGTTGAAATCTTTGTGGAGCCTGTAATTAACGCAATAGATTAGGATAATCCGTAATTATAAACTTTAAAAAACATCTAACTTATGTGATCATTCCATAATATCACAATCTTTTGTATAAAACGATATTACATAATACATACCATCACTCTCCACCAAACCATTGATATCGTTGTAGGATAAATCGAGGCGTATGAGTTCCCCAAAAGACTGGAATATTGTCACATTGAACAGCCAAGGCCTATTTGAATAATCCACTGTGCCGCGGAGGTGAAGCTCCGTTACACGTCCGGTGGAAGGATTGCAGTGAACCCATTCCCAAGCACAACAATTATATCTCTGTTTGGTATCATCAGACCAGCTAAATGAATAATCATATTTAAGGTCTGCATACGACTTCATGTAGGACTTGAGTTCGAGTAAAGCAAGCCGCTCTTCTTCAATGCAACATTCTTGATGCTGAGCATGAAGCAATATCGCTGCTAACACCCAAACCAAGTATTTTGCCCATACCGAAAAACTCATCATAATTATTGAAAACACTTGTTTTTAGTACTCAATTTGTAGTGATTAGGGAAGACAATTAATAGAGGTGTACAAATTGCAAGCTGCATATATAATGGAGTCTTTAAGAATGGACTGGACAATGGAGTCTTTTTCCTCTAAGATAATGGACACATCGATGGCGACGATTGAGATTCTTTTAAGCTCGTTAAACAAAGAGCAAATTGGTGGCAATTATGAAATATCCACCAGTGGGTCATTTTGTTCTATTAGTGGAAAAACAAGGATTGAATTATCAACTCTCAGACATAAACATATCTTGTGCGTGTGGAAACTTCATAGACGAGTACTAGCCACAATAATCAATTAATCATAGAAAGAAAATTTGCCAAAAACTATTTATATCAAAATCAAAATGTATTTTCCTATTAAAAATACCTTACAAAATGAACAATTCTGGAAGAATGTGCGATGCGCAAGTTATCATAGTATGGTAATTCATAAAATTGTATTTTTGTCATCAAGTGTGACATAGTATTTATTTAGTTATATACAGTACGTTGAAATGTTTGGTTTGAGCTTCATGAATTGTACGTGGCGCAAACTTGTAGATGTATATTGAGATATTTCTATTAGGGTTACAAACTCGACATATCAAATTGGGTCAAAGTATACTTAATCAATTGTACCTGTTGTCGCAAGCAATTTTTAATTAAAAGTCTAAAAGGTAAGTGCAGAGATATAAACAAAATTTCATGATTGATTAAGGTAAGAACAAATAGATGAGAGATGAAAACTTATGATTAGCAATATTGAGTAGATTTCTCTTCAATTTCTTTCTTATTTTTCCTTTTAAGTAAGAATTAGTTGTTACTCTCGGATGATGCCCCGTGTTATTTGATTAGACTCTACGACATAATTGTTTGGATTGGCAATTGACACTTTGTCGCATTTAGAAGTTAATTATTTCTTAATGGTTGGATAATGACTTGCACATTAAAGTACCAAGAACTTGAGACATTTAGAGATAAAGTGGGAGGAATGGTACGCCATGACACATGGCGATGCCTTGATTTTTGTTTAAAAAAATTGTATTAGCAAAACAAGAGTAAGTCGTTTTATTTATATCATATTCGCATCAAAACATCATGGTTTAGTGTAATCTAACCGTTAGCTATTATCTTTCTTTTATTTTGTAATGTAAAGAATTGTGATGGATACTTTAATAAGTTTTCTTAAGAGTAATTAATTGTGTTAGCACATTGGTACGAGGTCCATATTTTCTATTTAAGGT
The DNA here is from genome assembly GCA_947646795.1 of Beta lomatogona. NCBI lineage: Eukaryota > Viridiplantae > Streptophyta > Magnoliopsida > Caryophyllales > Amaranthaceae > Beta > Beta lomatogona. The sequence goes on from CANSNZ010000730.1 coordinate 61,139, forward strand.
CGTGAGTTCAAATCATTGATGGATACTTTGTTTTGCATTTTTTAATCCACATTAGAAGGGAAATGGCATACGAGTTGCATTAAGATGCTAAAATGGAAATATTAAACAAGCATTGATTAACACGTGATTATGTTATATTTTCTAAATTAATCGTTCCCCCCATCCCATAATACAGTACACACTTCTCATTTTTCACAGGAATTAAGGAAAATGGAAAGAGTATTAGTACGCTTTTTCAAAAATACATTTATTTAAGGAACTGTTTTTTAGTACTTTTGTCTTGGAACTAGTTCTTTATTTTCTTTTTCCTTTAAAAAATCAAAAAGCAATAATTTTTTCTTGGAATGGTGTAAACTGTAAAGCAATAAATAGGGGCACAAATTTTGAAAGGAAGGTAGTAATATTTTTGGAAAGTTTATGTATAGATTAAGAATAATTTAGTCCAAATAAATTGATAAAGAAGAAAACATATAGGCACAACATATTGGAACACAAAAAAAAAAAATGCAAGCGCTATGTTATGAAATAGAGGTAGTACTATTTTAGAAAATGTATTTGATACTTATTTGCTATCTTAAGAACTGATCTCAAACAAGAAAAATCAAATTTCATGTTCTACGGTTCGTATTCCGAAGTAATTAATGCACATCCCCTCAAAAAAAAAAGGTAATTAATGCACATCACCATAGATACCGACTAGGTCAACTCGTCAACTAAAACTATTTATTCAGAAAAGAGAAAAACATTGACCGGATTTCTGAATTGCCAAATACGTTGTCCATCATATCATAGGCTCCTTCCCTTAGAAGACGTCACTCGTATCTTATCAAATACTTGGAGAACTTGTAGAAGTCTTTCTTTCTTCATATTGGATAAGAATTATCTAACAGCGTGATATTCATGAATTATGTGGACACATATCTATGTAGACTATTCAATCATATGATAATTTTAGTATCTTTGAGGGGAGTTGACTGGTTGAGTCTAAAATCAAGGTTGTGAATGAAAAAACTTAAATGGTTTCGATGTACACTAACTTAATATGCACCGAGTTGTGAATTGATAATAATTTCAAATAGTGAGTTTTACAGAGATATAGTGAACTTATATACAATATGGTGGATTTTATTAACGGAAAATATATAGTGAAATTATATGCAATATAATGGAGGAATTAATTAAAATGTTTTAACATGTAGGAAGATCTAAGTTGCGTAGTATACATCGTGACACATACTCTAACATATAGAATGATTTAGTTTCTGCATGATATAGTGAGTTTCTGAATGATATAGTGAGTTTCTGCATGATATAGTGAGTTTATGCATGATATAGTGTGTATCTGAATGATATATTGAGTTTCTGCATTAGATAGTGTGTGTCTGAATGATATAGTGGATTGTTTATAAATGATGTAGTTTCTGCATGATATAGTATATTTCTGAATGATATAGTGGGAATCTGCATAATATAATGGGTTTCTGCATTATATAGTGGATTCTTCAGTAATGATATATGCTTTTGGCACAGACACTTTAATGTTTACGTGAACCGGGCCCACGCAAGTTAGATTGGGTTGTGAAAGATTCCAAAATAAAACCGAGACAAATACAAGGACGGATGGAAAAAGATAAGAAAAATAAATCAAAAAAGGATTCGAAGTACTTCATACTTCATAGACCTAAGGCTTAAGAGATTTGTAGGAACTTCACACTAAAATGATTATCAAAAATAAAACATGCGGCCAAACCCTTGATTTATTGTTGCCCTTGATAAATATGATTTTTGTTTGTTTGAAATTAATTTGAAACTTTTTTTTTATAGTTCCACTATTATTATTTGGGGTTTTCTAACTTATGCACCAAGTGCATAGGTTGAGCTATTTGTTTTTACTTTTTTCTGTAATATATATAAGGAGATAGATTGAATTATCATATATGAAATTATATATCAATATGATCAAAATAATATCTTTAATTTAATTATGCCATATTTATCAGTCTTGTTCAATAAAGATAAAACAAAAAGTTAAACCTATACATTTGTGCATATATGTTACAAAAACCCTCATTATATAATTATATTAGTTTTTCAACAACATTTTTTGGCTCAGTAACTCCTATTACATCTACTTTTCAATTAAAAAAATGTTCCACTACTTCTATCCCATCTACTTTTCGATAAAAAAATATTTAACAATCTCCAATTTCGACCAGGTTAACTCGATCGTCAACTAATTAAAACTATTTATTCAGAAAAGAGAAAAACATTGACCGGATTTCTGAATTGCCAAATACGTTGTCCATCATATTCATAGAATCCTTCCTTTCAAAGACGTCACTCGTATCTTATCAAATACTTGGAAAACTTGCAGAAGTCTTTCTCAGTTCTTCATACTCCCCACGAATTATGTGGACACATTCTATGTATTGTAGACTATTCAACCAAGATAATTTAGTATCTTTGAGGGGAGTTGACTGGTTGAGTCTAGTTTGTTTGGTTAACCTTCAAATGCATGGGAAATTAGAATTTCTAGGAAGTAAATATATGTGTTGTTGTTTGGTTGGCAAAAACATGGGAAGTAGAACTTCCTAGGAAGTTCTATTTCCTACAAAATGGAGGAAATAACTTACCTAGGCCCCCCTAGGAAAGTGGAACTTCCCATGGGAAATAGAATTTTCCATGTTCAACCAAACAAAAAATTATACTTCCTAGGAAATAAAAATTCATGGGCAATGCAAATTCATGGGGAGTGATACTTCCCAATTCCAACCAAACGATAAAATCAAGGTCGTGAAAGATTCCAAAATGAAATCGAGACAATACCAGGACGGATGGAAAACCACAAGAACAAAAATCAAAAAAGGGTTCGAAGTACTTCATACTTCATAGACCTAAAAACTCTAAAACAGTGCGTAACGTTATTAACACAAATCAGATATAACTTATCTTAACTCATAATTCACATTATTTATCATATAATATCACAAGTTCATATAACAATTATTTGCAAATTTTACTCCACAAAAGGCTTAAAAGATTTTTGGGAACCTCATATTAAAATGATTATGAAAAATGAAACATGCGGCCAAACCTGCGTAAAAGGAGCAACGAGCCCTCGATTTATTGTTGCCTTTGATCTTCTCCACATCTCTGAATAATTTAAAAGCTTTTATTTTTTGTTTGTTCGAAATTAATTTGAACATTTTCACTTTTTGTATTGTTTCACAATTATAATATGGGTTCTAACCTATTCATCAAGTCCATAGATTGAGCTATTTGTTTTTACATTTTGCTGTTATATACTCAATCCGTTCCTAATAATTATAGTTTTAATTTTTTCATTTATGTTTGTCCCAAATAGATTTTCCATGTCCTTATTGTGTGTATGAGTCCACCAATTAAAATATTATTTGGCTTTTATTTTTTATTATATTACCCATTTTCCACATTCTCTCTCCTCAATAAACAATTCATGGATAGTGTACCAACTTCAATTTCTAATTCAAATTTAATACAACTAAGGTCTCACCTATGATTTCTCCTTAATAATTGTGCCCAAAAGAAATGAGAACTCTATTTAGGGACGGAGGGAGTATATATAAGGAGATAGATCGAATTATCATATATGGAATTATATATAAGTTATGAGAATAATATCTTTAATTAATTATGCCATATTTCAGTCTTGTTCAGCAAAGTTAAAAACAAAAAGTTAAACCTATACACTTGTGGATATGTTACAAAAATCCTTATTATATTAATTTTCCAACAACATTTTTTGGCTCGGTAACTTCTATTACATCTACTTTTCAATGAAAAAACAATGTTCTAGTATTCCTATCACATCTACTTTTCGATCAAAAAAATATTTGATAGCCACACAACTTGTCTCTTTAACCTATGTATTTGATATATTTTTGACTTCTTTCTTGGACGAAGGCAATGTATGTCAAGTGACATTTTCGTAATAAACCCAAAATAATTATACTATCCTATGGTTCAATGTACTTTAACAATTTCAAATCTTCACGTTTTTTTCTTTAAAAATGCAAAGTACGACTTTAAGGTACCTCCGTCCCTAAATAGAGTGCCCATTTTTTTTTGGGAACAAGTATTAAGAAGAAATCATGTGTAGGACCTTAATTATATCAAATCATAATTAAATATAGAAGTTGGTACACTTTTTATAAATTGTTTATTAAGGAAAGAGAATATGGGCCATATGATTGAATTTTCAATTTGAATAGCTACCCACCTATTGTAGATGGGTAATGTGGGCCATATGGAAAAGTGGGTGATATTATAAAGTTGAAAGCAAAATATATTTTAATTGGTGGACCATACCAAATAAGGAAATGGGAAATCTATTTGGGACAAACATAAATGGAAAAATGGACACTCTATTTAGGAACGGAGGGATTATATTTAATCACTGAGATAGTATTTGTGCTTAATACTACACAAAAAGCTTCATGCAGAGGAAAGGCTACCTGAGTCGAATAATACCAAAATGATAATCGATTTGGCTCGTTAACACCCCTGAGGTGCTAACCATGAGAGCACGTATTTTGGGGATGAGAATTTGTGGTTTGTTTCCAGATTCCAGCTATTGTAAGTCTCGACGTGGAAGTTGGAACTGTGGAGTATAAACGACGTTGGCAGTTCTTGGATTTAAAAATTTAGCACTTTGGGCTTCATGATATGTGGGCTTTGTGGATGACTTGGGTCTTGCTTTTGGTTTCACAGTTACTAGACAAATCCCATATCATTGGGCTCGGATCAATAGATTGTGGGCAGCCTTTTTTTTTGTGACATCGGTTTGCTTACGTCAAATGGGTATCTAGATTCAAGAAGTATCAGCACGTGGATCAATGCCTATATAATGCTGACTTCGTCTTAGGTAATTATCCAAATACTATCATCTTAAATTTTAAGGCTTTGCTTATAGTTTGAATTTTTATCTCGATAATAAAGTTGGGAAATTTCTTTCGTTGTGGTCGCACTATTAGCGCTTCAGGCTTGTTTTCTTCTGAGCAGTTAAATCTTGAACCTAGCTTTTAAGCTGATATGGCATGCAGGTCGGTAACCTAGCAGGGGTATCTCTTTGGGTCAATTATTTCTCTTAATTTCTTATTTTATTTTTAGAAAAATATTGTCTCCCTTGCTAAGATGAGTTTCTACCAATTTCAGTTTATATGTATATGTTACTAGCTTTTGCTTATTTTGTATTAATTTTTAAATATTTCATATCAGGTTTTTAGTTTAAACGTACTTGTTGTCAGTTTAAACATATTTGTTATCAATTTATATATTAAACTAACATGAATTATGTATATGCAAATAACAATTAGGATTATCTAACTTTTAGTTACATTATAAAGTCAAGTTTTGTAAATAACCACTTTATAAACACTTTTTTAAAAGTAACTACCTTATATAATTCTGTTTGTTATTAGATTACAAATCATTGAAGGATTTCGTGAGAAAAATAGAATATCCTGTCTGGACATTGACAATATATTTGACAAATTCTGTCAAATGGTGGCAATCTAAAATTTAAAACAACTATATAAGGTGGCTATTTTAAAAAAAAAAAACGTACTAAGGTGGTTATTTAAAAAAAAAGTCAATTTTGATGAGGTGGTTGAATTCAAAAAAATCCTAACAACTATTTATAAACTTATCAGTTGAAAAATAATATGTTTGAACTAATAAAAAATATGCATAAACTGTTACTTATTTTGCATGAACTAGTAACAAAACATATATAAGCATAATGACTAAGGCTCTATTCTGTTCAACTTATTTCAACTTATTTCAGATAAGATAAGATAAGATAAGATAATATAAGATACGATAAGATCAGATAAGATAAATTCAAATAAGATAAGATAATGGTTCAACTTATCTTCACTCATTTCAGAAAAAATTAGATAATATAAAATACGATAATATCATATAAGGTAAGATAAGATAAGTTTAGATAAGATAAGATAAGACAAAATAAGTTGAATCAAACGAACCCTAAGACTTGCGTTTCAGCCAAGACATTTTCTTTAGAAATACAAATTCAAAAAAAATCAAGATATGATAAAAAATATATATTTAATTTAGTTTAATTGTGTAAAAATTTTGTGAGAAAAACGCATTCCTAATTAAGTGGAGTGAAGAAACCAAACTTTAGAGTTGTGTATCAAGGAGAAGTATGAGTGTAGCACTATTATTAGGCTCCGTTCTTTTCGATTGGGAGAAACTATAATGAACTGAACTGCATAGTGTAACTGAACTGAAAAAAAAATATTATATATAAATTGTAAAATTATAAACAATATATTCTACAAAATATATCATTGTTAAAATATTTTTTGAGAAAATAAAACTCGGGTTTGAACATTTAATTTGAAAATTTCGGACCCTCTAAATAGCGGGGTCATGTATTGTTGACTTGTTGGTCACTCAGCGCGCTCTATTAGACGGCCCTACTTTTCGGCATAATCTCGGAAATATTTGGGATCCGGAATTTTATTGTGACACATACAATAAGAATATTAATGCATGAAAATGTACTGTCTTGGTTTTACATGTACATTAATTTATTCATAATGATACTATCAAATATCAATATTTCATTGTAAAATATTTTTTTTAAGGTACGAGGAATTCCCTTAGCTTGCAAGGAGGGGTAGAAATTAGAGATCCATTTTGCAAAGGATGAGAATCAAACTCCTGTCATAGGGGTGGAAGGAGGGTATTACAACCACTAACCTAAATTTGATCCTCGTTATTTTGAGCGACTTGCCTATATAAATTATACCTACATATTGTGGAATGTATTATATCGCAAACGCTCAAAACTAAAATTTTAGGTTCATTCCTATTTGATAGAGAATACGTAAACTTTTAAAAACGGCGGGCTACACATTCAATTAATGGTGTGGCCGCCTTTTTTAAAAGCGCGCCCCTTTTTCTTTTTTTTTTTTTTTTTTTTGATTTAAGAAAACAAATGTTTTTTTTTTTTTTTTTTATGTCTCTTCCTCATTTTTCCCCATTTTCTCTCTCCTCTCATTTTCCCATTTTTTTGTCTCATTTTCTCTCTCCTCTCATTTCCCCATTTTCTCTCCCCTCTTATTTCCCCCATTTTTTCCTATTTTCTCTCTCCTCTCATTTCCTCGAGTATAGTTGATTAAATCCCCATCTTCTAATTAAATGTATTAGTAACCTTATTTATTTGTTCGAATAAACTCATATGTTCACAAAAGTAACTCTAATTATTATATAATAGCTTGAATGTTTACAAAAAGTAACAAGTAACCCATTAGTTCATAAAAAGTATCTCCATTATATATTTAAAGTAATCTTATTTATTCATAAAAAGTAAAACGCGTTGCTTTCCAATGCTAAGATGTTACTTTTAGTGAATCAGGGATTACTTTATCGAATGCTAAGGGGTTATTTTACTGACACTAGGGATTACTTTTTATAATGCTAAGGGGTTACTTTTACTGAAAGTATAAATTACTTTTTATAACTGTAAGGGTGTTACTTTTACTATAACTAGGGGTTACTTTTGTTATAACTAGGGGTTACTTTTACTGAAAGTGTAGGCTACTTTTTACTATAACTATGGGTTACTTTTATTGAAACTATGGGTTACTTTTGTAATTATGAGGTGTTACTTTTACTGAAACTAAGGGTTACTTTTTACATTTATTATAGGGTTTCGTTACACTTATGCAGGAGTTACTTTTTGTAACAGGGGTTACTTTTATTAAAACTATGGGTTACTTTGTCAAATACTAAGGGTTACGTTTTTGTAATGTTGAGAGGTTACGTTTTACTAAAAGTATGGGTTACTTTTTATAATCATAAGGGTTACTTTATACAAACACCAAACCATTTCTCAATCTCCCTCCCCTCTCTTTGATCAAACCATGGAACCACCACGTCCTCCCCTCCCCATCACGACCACAATACCATTTTCTCTCTCTTTCACTTTATAAATAAATAAAAACATAATTCAGCATTCACAAAAATGCATTTTTAATAAAAAAACAATGGTGTGGCCAACTAATAAAAAGGCTCAAGCTAGGTCTTATAATGAAGCCCAAGCGTGAATCCGTTTTCAGGGGGGTTACTTTTCGTAACATGGGTTACTTTTGTTGAATCGTTTTCAGAGGAGTTACTTTTCGTAACAGGTTACTTTTCGTAACAGTGGTTACTTTTGTTGAATTTAGGTTTTTTTTTTCTAATGCTAAGGTGTTACTTTTAGTGAAACTAAGGATTAATTTTTCGAATGTTAAGGGACTTTTTACTGAAATTAGGGATTACTTTTCTAATGCTAAGGGGTACTTTTAGTGAAATTAGGGATTACTTTTTCGAATGTTAAGGGATTACTTTTACTGAAACTATAGATTACTTGTGTAATGTTAATGAGTTACTTTTACTGAAATTAGGGATTACTTTTTGTAATGCTAAGAGGTTACTTTTTGTAAATATAAGGGGTTATTTTTTGTAATTATAAGGAGTTACTTTTACACAAAAACGAAAAACCACACAATGAGAGAGAAAATGGCAGAGTTCTTCCTTTCTCTCCTTCATTTTTCCCCATCTTATCTCTCCTCTCATTTTCCCCATTTTTTTGCCTCATTTTCTCTCTCCTCACATTTCCCCATCTTCTCCCTTCTATTATTTCCCCCATTTTTTCCTTATTTTCTCTCTGCTCTCATTTCCTCCAGAATTTTACCCTTACCGTCGATAAACAAGGACGAATCTCCGGCGACGTCGTCGGGGCTAATGATAGCCTCAGTGCACGACTCTAATCTAAGGAGGTCTACCCTGAATTCTTGCGCCACCACTACCGATCAAACAAATGAGTTGTTTTCTTGAACGAGCTTTGTCGGTTGTATTGTCGGAGCTCCGAGAAGGAAATGGTGCTGCATCCGAGGCAACGTGTCAACCTCCATTTTTTTCTGGAGGAGGAGAGAGAAAGTGAGAGAGAGAGTGGAGATGATCAGGATGTGTGGAGGCGAGGAGAGAGAAATGAGGAAGGAGAAAGGAGGAAGGAGGAAGGAGGGAGGAAGGAGGATGGTGATGTCGTGGCCACACGGTTTGTTTGTATGTGGCATGTTTTACCAAAAACGGACTGTAGAGAATATATATAGAATATTCTTTTCCTAGATTAAGAATATATTTTTTGTAAATACTATCTTTATAAGTTTGTTAGTTTTCCTAATATGATTAGAACTATCATTGTAACCTTATAAATATTGATCAACGAAATACAATAGAAACAGGGAGAATTTACATTATCTAACATGGTATCACGAGCGAGTTAAATCTTGGGATCATCTAAGGAATTTTCACTCCAGCTGGTGGGTTGACAGATTAAACCCACCAGCGGCATTCACAATCATAAAAACACTTTTTTTTCGCTTCCACAAATTTTGATCTATTGATTTTTTATGTGGGTATTACGGGTGTTCATTTCGGATAATCCGATCCGAAATTCCGGATCGGGAAAAATGTGATCCGATCCGAAAAATCGGATATCCGAAATTTCAGATCAGATCGGATATCCAAAAACTTATAAAATACATTTTTGAAAGGAAAAGTTCATAGCATAAGTTTAATTCGGAACGGGTTATCGGATACTCCCTCCGTCCCAGAAAGATCTGAACACTTGTTGAGACACGTAGTTTAAGGTGATAAGTTGTGGTGTGGTTATCAAATGTTATTTTATTTAAAAGGTAGATGTGATAGGAGTTGGTGGTGTATTTTTTATTAGAGGAGAGAGAAAGTTGGGTAACTTTTTATTGATAAGAGGTAGAGTGTGGGCCAAAGATGTATAGAAGAAATAATATATTAATGGTGGGACCATACTAAGAATGGAAGTGTTCAAACTAATTTGGGACAAACATAAAAGGAAAGTGTTCAGACTATTATGGGACGGAGTCACGGAGGTAGTATTTCGGATATCCGGTCTCAAAAGTGGATATTTTCTGATATTTCGAAATATACCCGGAAAAATTCCAATGTATCGGATATCTTAAAATGAAAATTTACGATCCGTACCCGATCCGGATATCCGATCTGAAATATCCAAAAACTAAAAAATCGGATCGGATATGCAATTTTTCAGATCGATCGGATCTGATATTTATGAACACCCCTAGTAGGTATTTCCTCCAACAAGATGCATTATTTGAGTCACCCATCTTCGGGAACTATACATAATACCACCAAAGACTTGCACCCGCTTTAGCAAGCCGACCATGGGGTCCACCATTGTATGCATGTTCTCCCAGGCAAACCGTTAGCTCTGATACCATTTGTAGGGCCCACGAGTTCACCCAAATGTCCACCATTAGTATGCTATTGTCCGCTTTGGCCAAGCCTGCACTGATTTGTTTTTGGACTCCTTCTCAAAAGGCCTCATATGAATGTAGTTGGTGAATTCTTATTAAATAGGTGACTCCGTCTTAATCTCCGATGTGGGACTTGGGATGTATACCCAATATATTTTTGTAAAATAATATCTGATCTTTACAAGTTTGGTTAGTTTTCCTAATATAATTAGGATTATCATTGTAATCCTATAAATATTGATTAATAAAATATAATAGAATAAGGTAGAGTTTACATTATCTAACACTATTTGCTGGTTGCTATCACGTTGAAATTCAATGATAGGTCCTACATGTTCTGGATCAGCATGTTTAATGCTTTGGGAGTAATCGACATGTTTAGACCCTAGACCATGCTATTGTAAAATCCTTGAATCCCATGCCATTCAATCTGTGATTTTTTTTTCCTCTTTATCTAGAGCTTTATTTATCTTAGGAATCATCTTTAGTCGGTCCATGAACCTTTTTTTTATGTTACGTGAATTGGAGCCAGTTAGCCTTGGTTAACGCCTACCATGCATGTGCAACTCCATAGATTCGGTAGAGATTAAAACTCATTAACATTAAATAATTACTACTTTGTTAAACATTTAAAGAAGATTGTCAAGAGATACATATATATAGTTGAAACAAATCTTATATATTAAACAACATGACATTATATTATTGCCCCGATCATCGGGAAAGGTGTTCAACAATGAATATCCTAATTCCTAACTAGTCAGCATAATTCTCTTTTTCATTTTTCTTCAATATGTCTTAGTATTACTATTATTGTAATTTTTTTTTCTAGAAAAGAATGTGATTACTAGGTAGTCAACAGTTTGAAACGGTGTGTATTAGAGTAAACAAACAAACAAACATATTACTGTACGTAGAATAGTAATTTGCCACTTCAATCTCAATGTCACCCCCACGTAGCAAATTAATTCGTCATTTGTATGAATTTATATTTCTTCTCTCCTTTTTTATTGGATTGTCACGTTTGAATTGTATGCCATCAATCCATCATTACTTAGTTTTCTTCTGACATGGAGTTGAATCACCATGTTTTTTTAGTCAAAATTGGGTTTCTTGCTATAAAATAAATTATGGGTTTGATATGGAATCGCTGTCTATTTTATAAACTCTTAAATTTCGCATCTACACATAATTGTCAAATGTTGTTCGTAAAGTCATTACAATGAGCTCACTCATAATTTTTATAAAGTGAACGACAAGGATTTGTATAATGTGTACAAATTAAAGGTTTGGAGCATTAGTAAAGTTATGTATACTTTTAGCGATTTCTATCATATGCAAGTTCTGGGGATAGGCTATTATCATTTTCCCCTTGATTTCTGTAAAAGTTGGTTGAGTCATTTGAAGAGTTAGATCCATGCATATAGGTCTTTCAACTTGTTCCACTAGAAGAATATATATTTTCTTATAATATGCTAAATGTTTAAGATTTAGACAACAAATAAAATACTTCATCCGTTTCATAATAAGTGAAACACTTTCCTTATTTGGCATATTCACAATAAGTGAAACCAAGTTCTAAATGGCAAAAAAAAATCACTCTTATTACAAATATGCCACCAAAAAGCAAGAGGGGACCACTTTTTTTTTATTTCATCACTCTACTTTATTGTGGTCCCAACTTTCTCTCTCTATATTCCTTGGTATGTGTGTACTTTCTCTATGTTTCACTTATTGCGCAAGAGAGGGAGTATTATGTAAATATGTTGATTATGGAAAGAGAAAATGCAAGTGGCCTATCAACCATTAAGAGTAGCTAGAAGATTAATTGTAGGATTATTTATTGTTTCTTGACAAGGGTTAAAAACTTGTAAGATTGTTTCAAAGAAAAAATTACTTTACATGTATATTTTACTGTCTAGGTTGACAACTTGATATAAACGCATGTGTCATGTTACGGTCCACCTTGATAGAATATATGCACATATATTCTTGATCCTATTTTAGTGAAGTAAATATTCTTCCCTTTGTATTTAGAAAGTGTATAAACTGTAGAGATGGCCAACAGTGCGGGCCAATCCAGCCCATCCAGCCCAGCCCACCTCGTGGGCCGTGTGGACATGGTCCGCAAAAAGCGCGGTCCAGCCCAGCTCGAATCGTGAAATTGGCGGGTGGGTCGTGGGCCAGATTTCTCGAGCCCAGCCCACTAAAGCCCGTTATTAAAACCGCCCAGCCCAGACCACGAAATCGGTCCAGCCCGGCCCATGAACCGGACCAGCCCAACCCAAGTAAATATTGAACCAAATTGTGTATATTTTAATCAAATTGTATATATTTTAATCAAATTGCATATATTATAATTCAATCAGATTCAAAAATAATGAAATTATTCATTAATATTAATAATTGTATATATTTTAATTCATTTTAAAGATTTTATGCAACAATAATGAATAATTTCAATGATTAAATAGTTTTGAAAAAAAAATAAACAAGATTCTCATGCCGGTCCGCCAGCCTGGTCCAACACACTAGGCCCACGAACCGCAAGAACCGCTTATCAAACCGTGAAAACCGGTAACAGACCGGTGCGGGCCAAGATTTTTCAGCCCGCGGACCAGCCAGCCCAACCCATGAATTTCACGGTCCGGTCCCGGGCCTTGAAATCTCAGCCCAGCCCGCTACGGCCCACGGCCCGGCCCGCGCAGCCCGCACCAGTGGCCATCACTAATAAACTGTTACCATAATCTTAGCCTTAGTTTATGTAAACGTATATTCTATCACACCTATCTCAGAAGTTAGAAGGATTAGTGTAATACTTTTGTCTTTTAGCTTTAAGGTGTGACTTGTGAGCCACACACAAACACTATGACTATGGTGCATAGGCAGAACTGCGCAAGTGAGGAAATGACTGCAATATTAGTATGAAATTGGACTTTCACATGAAGTTGAATTTGATCACGTCTAAGCAACGACTCAAAATTATAGAGAGAAGGTCTCCTTTGAGGAAAAAGAAAGAAAAAGAAAAAAGAACAAGCTATGTCATCTATGAAGCATATATAGATGATTATGGCAAAGAAATTTCTCAAATTTTTGTTTAGTTTGTACAGGATGAAAATTGCTTCTCATCATCACAGAAAACGTTATTCTTTCTAGATGAAGGGATGCCACATATATCATCACATTTAATTTACTTTTCTCCTCCTCTTCTCCCATCGACCTAGCTCTCCTCTGAGTTTTCATTGTTCCTACTTTCTCTAAATTTTCTTTTGGTGAACTAAACAAACAAAAACTCATTTAGAATTGTGTATTTTATCAAAATATTAAAAAAAATTCTAATTGAAATATTTTTCCGTCCAATCAATCCTAATATTTTGTTTGCTTCACAAAACTCTCACATTATATATTGTTGGGTCATTGGCAAATCATCTTTTCCATTAGAGATACGTGGTGAAAGTTCGGTGTACGGTTTGGATTTAGGCTTAATTCAATCCGATCCGAACAAAAATTGGATTTAAAATTTCCAATCCAAATCCAAACCAATTAGAGTTTGAGTCCAAATCAATCCAATCCGAATTTTCAAACACTAGCTAGATTGGATCCTGATCCGAATTATCCAATCTTTTTAAATTTGTTTTTTCGATGAAATAAATTTGGTGCGAGCATCAATATAGATGTTCGATAATATATGTAATGCATACGATCCCATAAAAGTTTATTAATAAACTAATAACAACTAACAATTTATTACAAACTCATAATTTATTATAATAGAAAGTTCAGCAATAATATAATAGCATGTTCAAGTACACAACATGTTCAACTTTACAGCAACAAGTTCAGGTTTTAACTTTTAGGGGAATTAAGGGAGGGCTACCGGACCATTTAGGTTTTTTTTTTCTACAAAAACCAGTTGAGCCCAATCATAAATATACAATATAAGACCTATTTACTATTCGGTTATTTTGGATTTTTAGATCCAATCACTATCAAGCCAATCTAATCAGAAAACCGATTTTTCAAAAAGACTTAATTCGAATCCAATCCGAACATAGTTCGAGCTAGTCCAATTCAAATTACTAATTCGGTTTGGATTGGATTGGATTGAATTTCGATTTTTATCCGAATAACTTTCACCCTAACAACTCTCTTTTTTTTCTTTCCAGGTGAAGTAATATGACCATATACTAGACCTCAACCCACAAGATTTTTTTGTGAATCCCCGTGTATCAAGTCACCAGTTGAGTTTGAATCTTGGACCTTGATATCACGAGGTAGATACCCACCAAGCCACCATTTATACTAAGCAGGCTTTGTAACTGTTATAACAATATAGGAGTAGAGATACTTTCACATCTTCAATTTTACAACCACGTAAAATTCTCGTAAGAGGCAAGGAAAGACTTTTACAAGTTAGTTGATAGGCTCATTCTCTTATTCACATTTTGCTACTTAAAGATGTATAGCTTCTCATATAATTTGTCTTTTTGTTTAGTAGTTATCGATACACATACAGAGGAGTATGAATGTAAGTATTGTCCTATTATCATCAATTATAGCCTCTCTTCAACTAAACAATAAGGCTAATGACAAGAGAATGGTCATTTTATAAGACGGGCTAGACAGCTAACACTTCAAACAACTTAATTATTCAAAGCTTGACTAGAATAATGCAGCAATTATTTCAACATCAAATCATGCAAATCATATGTATGCAGAGTATAGAATTCTCTTTCCTTAAGTAAAAGCTTAGACAAAAGTCAACCAATATAATCCATCATGCCTCATAATCTACTCTCGTGTGCGGTGTGTGGATACTTCTGACTAGTCAGAATTGGAACATTGTTTCAATATATCATCATTATCATCACCACCATCTAACTTTTCCTCTTAATGTAACTACCCTAGATAGTTACTAATTAGATTATTGCTACTATATATAGTATACTTTCACTTTAACCTTGTTAAAAAAACTTGTATCCTATTAACTTCAACATATATATAATCTTAATTATATCCTAGCTAGTCTCTATAGTTTTACCATGGCGGTTGAAGGCGGCGGAAGTAGTGGTTGGCCTAACTTCGCGATGCGAGTCATAACAGGACGGTGGTTCATGGTGTTTTCCACCCTCCTAGTGATGTCCGCGGCGGGGGCCACCTACATGTTTGGATCGTACTCCCCGGACATAAAAAAGTCCCTAGGGTATGACCAAAGTACGCTTAACCTCCTTAGCTTTTTTAAGGATTTAGGGTCCACCGTAGGGATACCCTCAGGTCTACTAATGGAAGTTGCCCCTCCTTGGGTGGTCCTAGCAGTGGGCGCTGTTCTCAACTTTTTTGGTTACTTCATGGTTTGGCTTGCCGTGTCTGGCCATATTGCGAGGCCTGCGATTTGGCAAATGTGCCTCTATATTTGTGTAGGTACGTGTGATTAAATAGTTATATTATGTTATATGCTCTATATCTTCATGTACATACTTCCTCCGTTCACTTTTAAATACTTGCAACATTTGACATTTTGCACTATTCGCTTACTTGCATTTGACCACCTGTGGTGATTCATATGTAAGACAAAATATATTCATGTGGGATTTTGTTAGATTATTCTCAAAGTATGTTTTCACAATATTTAATTTTGATAATTTTTACATTTTTATAATTAGAGATATGAAGGGTTAAGGTTAAATTAACAAACGTAAAAGTCAACATGTTGCAAGTAACGAAGGAAGTATATTATAATATCGAATTAATTATTGATGGTGTCCTCACATGTACACCAATATAAATATCTTCTTGTGTATTTAAGATGCTGGTAGTGTTATTATTGTAGTTATATGTTGTTGTTTCTTTCGATCGATTCTCAATACTTGGCATCGTTTGACTTTAACATTTATGAACACACATCCTTGACGATTAAATTATTAATTTATTAGAATTGTAGAAAACTTGTTAATTAGAAATTATAATATCCAAAATATTCAACAACATATCACTTAAATTTTTTTTTTATCTTATATATAACAAAAACTTAACTATATTAAAAATTAATAGAAAAATGTTGCAAAAGTCAAACGGTTGCAAGTAAATATTGAAAAATCAATAAGGAAGTATAAATAAGTCAAAAAATGCTAGTATTAGAGGGTTGACTTAGGTTTTTTAGCAAATCATCCTGAATTAGCCTGTAAAATATTAAAATAACCCCTAAAATCTTGGGATCACGAGTTTTCTTTGATTAACAACTCAAATTAACATATTTATGGGTGGTTTCTTCCAAAAAGTTCAAATTTGGGTGGTTTAAAGAATATACTTAGAGGTGGTTTTCGTCAAATAAATCCAACAAATTCACTTTTAGTAGGCCATATTTAAGGATCTTATTTAAATAATTAATGTTTGATGCAAATTTTTTAGAATTGAAAAATCATTTCACAAGAAACTAATGCATATAAGGCCCTGTTCACATTACCTTATGTTAGCTATACTGAAAATATTTTACAAAATCGAAACTGTTTTTACTAATGAAAACTGATATTTTCTAATTTTTAGTGTATTTCTCATCTTATCCAATCTAGTAAAAATTTCCAATCAACACCGATTTTTGAAGATCATAACTAATTTTCTTAATTAAGATTGAATTTTACTATAGTTGAAACTGAAATCTGCCGATTGTAATTGATTTTTATATATTATTATATTTTAAATCGCTTGAGTCTTAATAAGGAGCGAAGTTTATCTCATAATCGATTCACACCCTCAACAAACCGAGAAAACCTTTATTTTAACAAGATTAAATGGCTACAACCACAAAAAGTATTGCGTGAAATACTTCATGAAAAAGGTAAATCATACTCCCTCCGTTTCATTTTAATTTACTCACTTCACTTTAAGGGAAAACCAAGGAGAAAGTGTAAAAGTATGAGAGAAAAAATGAAAAGGTGGAGAGAGAAATTGAAAAGTGAAAGAGATAAATTAAAAAGTAGGTTAAAATATTAAAAAGTAGATGACATGGGAGGAAAAAGAGGAGAAATTAAATGTGACATGTTACCAAAAATAGAAAAAGCAACAGTGTGTAGATTAAAAAGAAACAGACTAAAAAGGAAAGTGTGTAGATTAAAAATAAACGGATGGAATATAACTTTTAGATACAACAATAATAGCAAAGTTTTATTCCCAAAATGATTCGGAGTTGGCTCAGATAAACCATAAAAAACACCGTTTCCATAACAAATGAAAAAAAAAAATTATATAACATTTTGATAAAAAAAAAGTGGTTAAAAAGTAAAAGAATCAGCTTGAGCAATTCACCCCCACCTAAAATTTCCTAGACTACAGAAAAGTGCCGGATCAAAAATTTCCGAGGATGTAGGATCAAATGTGATTTCTAGTATTCTAGCTTAGAGTCACTCTAGTTGAACATTCTAAAGTGTGTGGAAATGGGGAGTCGACAATGCCTTTTAGAAAGATAGTAGTCCAACTTATTACTTGACAATGATGCCATATTAATGGACCAATTGGATAACAGTCATTCAACGGCATTATTATGTTCATATCTTTGGTTGACCCACATCCAAGATACTGATGCTACCTTTTAGTTATATAGGCCACAATCTAGCAATGTCTATATGGCAGCTTTATGGCGAAAAGCCTTTGAAGAAATGGATAATTAACAGTCATTAACAAAACTAAATAGCGGATATTAACGTCATTATTATTTATTGGTATATTTGCTTGATTGAATTGTCTCTATCATCTATGTTACTACTAGGGTGTGCACTGGTCGAGGACCGGTGGACTGGAATCTGAAATTTTTTTGAAGCGTGGGGTCCGGTCCGGGTTTGAACTGGTTGGATCGGAATTTGTATTATTTTATTATAAAAAAAATCTTTTTCTTAGGTTTAAACATATTTATATATTCGACTTAGTAATAATTCTAAAAACAATAATCTTAAAGGCAATAAAGATGAGGTTTTAACTATCTAAGTTTTAAACTTTCTTTTAACCCTTTAACCTATTTTTTTTAAAAGGAATTCCGGTCCACCGGTCCGGACCGGACTTGAAACCGGAATCCCAAATTTTCATGGACCGGAGACCGGACAGGAATTTTCCGGCCCAGTTTAGGTCCGAATTCCGGTCCTCGTCCAAAACTGCACACCCCTAGTAACTACCTTTGTAACACGCATAGTTTAAATTTTGTATATGTAATTAAGTGTCAATTCTATTGTTCGGGATCTAATTTAATGATAAATAGTTAAATTTACTATTTAATTGACGATGTTAATAAATGCTAGTTAGCTTAATTTGAAAGCCTTGTCAAGGTAAAATCTACGATTAGGGACTGGATCTAATCTCATAGGCCTCACCTCTCTTTATAAATCAAGTAATAAAATCTTAATTAAGGTCATCTATTATATGTTATTTGATACCTAACAAAATCATTGTTATAGCCAACTCTAGATTACCAGATGTAGTCCAAAACACTTGTTACCAACTTGGTAACTAGAAGTACTTGTTATCTACTTAAAAAGTTAGTTTATAACAGTCGGCACCCCAGTTTGACGTTATATATGCCCGTTGTTAATGCCATGCATCTAGAAGACTTGTCCTGCTACTCACATGCATCTAGAAGTAATTTACAAGCAGTAGTGTAGCCAGTGGCGGAGCCAGGATTCTCAATCAGGGGTAGCATAAAAAAGGTACCAAATAGCGGTAATAATACTGAAACGTAATTCACGTTAAACACTTGTAACCCTTTTTTTTTTAAATACGATATGATATTAGTATAGGAAAATATTTTCCATGACTATTTAGTTTTTTTCAATTGTACTTGGAAGTTTGGGCAACTCGAAATGAGTATTTCGTGCTATTTTTCTCTATTCATACCAATTATATAATTTTTTATATTAATTCATGGGTTTTGTTCAATTGGTCTAGAAAGTGGTGCAATTTGTACTACTAATCTCCATTATATAAGGGAAGGGGAGAGGAAGATGGTGTCCCCATGTGAAAATACTATATTACCCTTAATGATGAAATGGAATAAAAATTACAAAATAAACCAATTTAAGAACCCTTTCTCATTTCAACTTGCCATTCTAAATAAGTTAAAAATGTTATACTAAATTCATCTAACTATTAATATTTCACATTTTAGTGTAATCATAATTATAGTACAGATAGAGTATATAATAGACTAATAAGTTTTGAAATTAACGTACGGATCGCGTTCATATAATTCTAGTGGTAAGAAAATGTGCTATTATGTTACTAACTTTAACAAAATATCAACTTTTCAAAACACTTACTAGTTTATTTTTAGATATATTGCTAGTTAAAATTGTGCATGGACAAATGTGAAAAGTATTTTAATAAGTAGAAATTCCCTTAAACAATTCGCTCCATGACTTCCCTTAATTTTTATAGTAGTAATGGGCATTTCCCTTAAAATAAAATTTGTTGAAATATGCTACTTAGAATTTACAAGTGTATTTGAGACTTTGAGGAAAATGGAAAAGATAAGGAAAAAAAAAAGGAGAAAAGGAAAAGAAAAAAAAAAGAACTAGAACTGGAAGTATTCTAGGACGTGGGAATCGAACCTGGGATGCTGCGAGCCTGCAACATCATAAATGCATGTTGGGAACCAACCAATGCGACACGGAAATTGTATATATCCATCCTATTTTTACTTAATTGTTTTTCGCTGCCAATTTTTTTTTTAATTTTTTTAAGGGGTAGCATATGCTACCCCTTGTTACTTAATAGATCCGCCCCTGAGTGTAGCACCAATAGTTTTGTGCCTTTATTATTCCTCGATTGGAGTACGTAGCTAGCTTGTTATTTGTTTTATATCATTATGTCGAGTATTATATGTGATCACTCTGACTGATAAATTATTGGCTTATCAGTAGTTATTAGGTAATATAGGATTCTTTAATTTCTTCCTTTTTTTTTTTTTCTTTTAACTCTTAGCTTTTCAGAATTTCAATTGTTCATTTGACATAAATAATTACTATTGGCTATAAAGGCTTTGTTTGAACTTTTGCGTACTGTTTGGTAATAGGCTAATAGCCTCTAATGAATCTGAATCTTTCAGGCCAGAGTTCAACTTTTTACAACTTTACCTTCCTTTTTGTTTAATTCTAATTATTGATGAGACACTATTTTACCGTGATTAGTGTTGGAATATTTGAAAGTATTGTCCCACATCAGTGGGAAAATGATACGATTTTATATTTCTAATCTTGGGTCCATTTTTTTCAACATATTTTTACGTATATGACTATATTAGACTTTATATATAAACTTATTAGACCTTATATGTAAGTGTGTCAAACCTTATATATATACTTATAATTGCTTAATAATTGAGCTTATCTGAACTTACTAGACTTTAGTAGACCTAATCTTAAATACTCTAAACTTATTTTTTCTTATAAGAATTGAAAAAAGGTGAAAAGAACATAACCTTAGTCTAGCAAGCAATAGACTTGTAAAGATGATTGGATATAATTTGGTTTATTAGTGCATATTGGCTAATATGCTTATATAATATAACTAGGTTCTGGCCCAATCTTAGCTCGACATATGTTCAATAATATTATAGAGTCTTTTTTTATGGATTGGATTTGAATATTTTGATTTAAATCTTCTCGGTTGTTTAAAGATTTTAACAAAATTAGTTTATCAATAATCAATTCAAGCATAATATTTTCTTAAAATTTCCCATCAAAGAAGATAGTATGGAATATGGAGTTATTTTACCATATTTGTTTTGGATAAACAATTAGTTATAAAGAATCTTTTCTTGAAAGGATTTAAATAAGAAGCCTAGTGACAAGAGCATGGTAATATTTTAAGTAAGACAGCTAACACTTTGAACAACTTGATGCGCAAACAGACTAAATTACTCAAATATTTCAACATCAAATCCTGCAATATCTGTTTGAATTCATACATTCTTCCCTTGAACATGTACAAGTCAACCATAAGGTCTTTATCCAGCAATATATCACAATAATATACATTCACCCTTAGAACAACGGTCCAATATATCATCATCTTCTTCATTTATTTCTCTTCTTATATTACACACATTTGATCCAATATGTATATGCTTACCACTACATATACATTTCCACGTAAACTTTGGT
Organism: Beta lomatogona; assembly: GCA_947646795.1. NCBI lineage: Eukaryota > Viridiplantae > Streptophyta > Magnoliopsida > Caryophyllales > Amaranthaceae > Beta > Beta lomatogona. The sequence goes on from CANSNZ010000730.1 coordinate 82,650, forward strand.
AAACTCCACCTCAACATTAATTTCTTCCACGACTAAGAGTCCATTATCTTAGACCATATACAAATATCTAGCCATGGTGTTGGAAGGCATTAGCCATGGTGGCGGGCTCCATTTCGTGGCACGAGTCTTAACGGGGCGGTGGTTCTTAGTGTTTTCCACCCTCCTAGTGATGTCCGCGGCCGGAGCCACGTACATGTTTGGATCGTACTCCAAGGACATAAAAACGTCCTTAGGGTATGACCAAACTACCCTTAATCTCCTTAGCTTTTTCAAGGATTTAGGGTCAACCGTAGGGATACCCGCAGGGTTACTAATGGAAATCACACCTCCATGGTTTGTCCTAGCCGTGGGTGCTGTTCTCAACTTCTTTGGTTACTTCATGATTTGGCTCTCCGTTACTAGACGTGTAGCAAAGCCTGCTGTTTGGCAAATGTGCTTGTACATCTGCGTAGGTATGTCTATAGTTTAGCATCAATTTCATCTTATTTTCATGTTTAGGCTGTGTTTGGCGATGCATTTAAGTAAAAGTTTAAGTCACCTAAAATAAATAGTTGTGTTTAGAGTAAGAGCTTAAATAGCTCAAAAATTGACTGAAATTGAGTCGCTATCAAGTATAGCATCTCAATTTAAGGTACTGAAATTTTCAGCTATCTTAAGGTTCAACTCCTTTCAGCTACCTTATTAGGTTCAGATCTATTTCAGCTTATGTTCCCAAACATAGCCTTAGTCACATTCTCAATTCTCATGATGTATATCTCTAAAAGTTATGTATATAGCTCATAATTAGACGTGTACTCAATCCAATCCTACAAAATAGGTCATATTTGACTTTAGTCTCTCTTGTTAGGTCATTCTATTGCAGAAATAATCAAATTTATAAATCTAAAGGAATAAAAATATTTTTCATGATAAATCTAGATTTAGAATTTTCACACCATAACTAAATTTTCTTTTGTTGATACATCATATTGAGTAATACTTTAAACAAATATGTTACTGATAGTATATTTTGACTATTAAAGTTAAGTGAGAAGCGTGGAAATTAAAATATCCAAGGATAATATTGATATTTTTCATGCATGTTGTACACATATCATATTTATCTTTGAAAAGTATTAGTAGAACTAGTATTCAATGCGAGGATACATTATGTTCCTCCGCCGATGATGTAGCCCTGTAGGCCTGCAATAATACTCCATATAGACTTTGAAGGTGATGAGGTCTGTTATATCTACATCCTAATTCAAGTCTTATTGACCATTTCCTTTAACACCCTACTGGCTTTATGGTACTATTAACTGTATTATATATTTATATTTCCATCCAAATAGTAGTATATTTGGATATCTAAACAATAATAATCACCCTAATATGAGGAGTGGCTTTGAGTAGAATGATTTGGGTGGTTTATTTTTATTTTGTTATAGAAATAGACTCTTCACTAAATGATTTGAGTAGTTAATATCTCTATTTGATAAGGGAAGATCAGGAGGGGAAACAAACCCCCTGTAAAACAACAATATATCAATTTACTATTGAGAAAAAGACACAAAACCACAAATGACAAAGTGACTATTTTATGTGGAAACATATATTAACTTTCAAAATCAACATTATCAACTTTATTGTGTTATTATTTTTAAAAAAATCCCTAATTTAATAGCACAACTCCTTTGCATAACTAATTGTGACACACAACTTTACACGTCTTAATTAAAACAAAATACAATATACCGTAAACAAACTACTAGTTCTTCCTCTTCTCTCTTCCGTAATTTTTTTTACTCTTCTCCCTTCTAATAATTGTTATCTACCGTACGTATTTTTATGCAGAACTTTACATGCTTTCAAATGCATCATATGCATAAAAGGCTAGTTTATAACTTTTATAGGCCAAACCTCAAGTGTTGAGCTTTCCCATCTTCCCTAGTAAAGTTTAGGGTCCAATTCCTATCCCAAGTATTTGCTTGGGATTTAAGAGGAGAAGGGGATTGAGGGTGTCTGGCTTGTAATGGATCATGTGCGAGGGCAGTATAGAGAATTTCTTTTTACTGATTTCTTTTTAAAAAAAATTAATTACAAGTTCATACGTGTATCTTTGACTAATGGAGTCGTAAACATAGCGAGCTGATCTAAATGACTTATTCACGTGAACAAGCTAGCTAGCTACAGCCTACAATAGATACTCCTTAGAGTATATACGGTACCTTCAAGTTGCGGCAATAATTTGTCAGTTTGTGAAAGTGTAGCTGGAATCATCCTTATATTCTTATAATATTTAATGATTAGCATGGATCGAATATATTTGGAACGTCAATTTTGTTTGTTGTTTATTGCCGACTTGAATTATAATACTATCTATCGGGTAGAAAGGTCCTGTTTGATCTTTTGCTAGCTAAGCTTTTATAAACAAAACAAACATTTTATGGACTAGACTTGACACAATGACACTTGAGCATAAGATAATATAAAGTTATAAATATTAATAGTCTGGTAGAAGGATATATAGGACTAAAAGTTGTTCAAGTGTGCTATATAACCAGTTAAATTAATAGTATCAACATCAAGTATATATAAGTGAGAAGTGATGCAAATCGATATTTTCGGATTCCTCTATACTAGACTTTGAACAAACATTCAAACAATATATCACAATTCACAACAATGATGATGATGATAATTATCATATTTAGAAAGGAAAAAAAAAAGTGGAACTATATGTTTAATGAATTTAACATATGGTCACGGTAAAATCTCCGTTCTTTTTTAATTGCAACGTTTCCCTTATTTGAAAGTTTCATACTCCGTCCGTTTTTTTAATCTATACACTTTCCTTTTTGGTCTGTTTCTTTTCAAGCTACACACTATTGCTTTTTCTATTTTTAGTAACATGTCACATCTACTCTTTCCTCTTTTTCCACCTATATCATCCACTTTTCAATATTTTAGCCTATTTTTTAGTTTGTCTCTCTCACTTTTCTTTTTGTCTCTCCACCTTTTCAGTTTATCTCATACTTTTGTACTTCCTACTTGGAGGGAGTATTAATTGCAACATTTCATTATCTGATAATATATATCTTCTTTCTATTTCTCTCCTATCAAATAACCCCACTTTTTACTTATTTATTTATATCTCTCTCTCTCTTATTCACATGTACCAATGGAGTATGTTGTAATTATTATGAAACGGAGGAAGTTTAAATGTAATACTACCTCCGGTTTCTATTATTTGCAACGATTAGACATTTTCCCTCTCTACTTTATGTCAAATCGTTGCAAATAATAAAAACCGAAGGTAGTATGACTAAACTTGTATAGTTGTACCTTACGTCTTTCACCTACAGTCATTTTCATATGTATTTTCAAGATGAAATGAAAAACTAAATATGCTACTGTTTATATATATATAGGTGCAAACTCTCAAGCTTTCGCAAACACCGGTGCACTAGTTACTTGTGTGAAGAACTTTCCAGAGAGCCGAGGAGTAGTGCTAGGCTTGCTAAAAGGCTTTGTTGGTCTAAGTGGTGCCATCATAACCCAATTCTACTTCGCCTTATACGGTGGTCACAACTCCAAAGCCCTAATCCTCCTCATTGGTTGGCTACCAGCCGTCATTTCGCTCGCATTCCTAGGCACTATCCGATACATGAAAGTTGTTCGACAGAAAAATGAGGTCAAAATATTCTATGAGATGCTTTACATCTCCCTTGGCCTTGCTAGTTTTCTCATGATCATGATCATACTTCAAAAGCAATTGACCTTCACTCGAAGCGAGTACATAGGAAGTGGTGTAGCAGTTCTCATTTTGCTCCTTTTACCTATCTACACTGTGGTTAAGGAGGAGTATAGGCTATGGAAGAAGAAGCAAGAAGTGTTGGAAAATGCTACTAAGGTAGATGTAGTCGTGAATGGTGGTGATGGTAAGGAAGAGACGGTTAAGAAATCGCCTTCTCATGTATCTGATGACAAGCCTATAGTACAAAGAGAGGCAGATTCGTGTTTTCAAAATGTTTTTCGTCCACCTGAACGAGGTGAAGATTACACCATTTTACAAGCCCTCTTTAGTATCGACATGTTGATCTTGTTTTTGTCAGTGATATGTGGAATTGGTGGTACGTTGACTGCAATTGATAATTTGGGTCAAATCGGAGCATCACTCGGGTATCCGCCTAAGAGCATAAACACCTTCGTATCCCTAGTGAGTATATGGAACTACTTGGGACGGGTCGTGGCAGGTTTTTATTCGGAGCACTTGATAAAGAAGTACAAGGTTCCAAGGCCTCTTTTCCTCACATTTATGCTCTTACTCTCTTGCGTTGGACACCTTCTAATTGCTTTCGATGTTCGTAATGGGCTTTACGTTGCATCCGTGATTATTGGGTTTTGCTTTGGGGCTCAATGGCCATTGCTTTTCGGCATAATCTCGGAAATATTTGGGCTCAAATATTACTCAACTTTGTACAACTTTGGGTCAGTGGCAAGCCCAATTGGGGGTTACATCCTCAACGTGCGTATAACGGGCCATTTATATGATAAAGAAGCCACAAAACAAATGTTGGCTTTGGGCCGAACAAGGAGATCAGGGGAAGAGCTAAATTGCGTTGGACAAGAGTGTTTTCACTTAGCATTTATTATAATTACGGTAGCAACTCTAATTGGTATGTTTATTTCATTAATTTTGGTGTTCAGAACAAGAAAGTTTTATCAGAGTGATATATATAAAAGGTTTAGGGAGGTGGCGGAACCGGTGGAGACTGAGATGGTAAACGGTGTCGTGGTGGCCGAGAACGGAACGAAAAGGTCGGAGACAAAGTTGGTAGGAAGATGAGTATGTGGTGATTACAAAGAAAGTATATGTGACACATACAGAAAGAATAGTAATGCAGGAAATTGTACTAGCTTGGTTTTACATGTGTGTGAGTTTGTAAGAAATGACTGTTTGTAACAATTAGTGAGTAGTAGATGAAATGTTACAATGTAAAGAGAAAGGTTGTAACAACTCAAACACTTCATCTTTCATCTAAAATCATAATTAGCTCTATTTTTATTTGCTTCTGATCTATGCAAATTGTTTTCGTCCAGTTCCGTTTATTTATTAGTAGAGGAAGTAAGGAATTTCTCCAACAACAAAAAAACTTTAGGAAATTGCAAACAAAATTGATAAGCAATCTGCAATTCTGCATATCAATATAAGGTTTGTTAGAGATATTTATTATTAATTAAAAGTAAAATTTAGTTGGAAAACATATTACACCTTTTCTTACTTAGAACAATATAAGTAGTAGTGTAGTACCATAACATAGGCTTAACTTTATCATGTAACAAAAAATAGCAGCTAAGTAAAAAAAAGTTCTATTTTTTATCCTCTCATTATCTCATATTATATCCATTAGTGCTTAGCAGGTAATCAGTGGATTGTGCTCCCACAATGCAAAATAACATTCACGAAAACGAACATTTTACAGTTGAAGTGGAACATTACAAAAATTCACTTACGAAAACGAACATCTTACTATTGAAGTGGAACATTACAAGAGTTCCTTACAAAAACGAACATTTTACTGTTGAAGGGAACATTACCAGAATTCAATTACGAAAATGAACATTTTACTGTTGAAGTGGAACATTACCAGATTTCAATTAATTAAATAAAACATTTACTCATCAAACATAGATCATATTTTCACGAAAAATAAAACATATTTTTGCTGAAAAATAAGTGGAAGCGAACATTTTTCAAAATTGAACATTTGCTTATCGAAAATTAAAAAATATTCACGGAAAATAGAACATAATTTTTTGCTGAAAAATAAGCTTAAAACAAACATTTATTGAAATATAACATTTGCTTATCGAAAATAAAACAATTTTCACGGAAAATAGAACATATTCTTTTGCTGAAAATTCCCGGAAAATAGAACATATTTTTTCGCTGAATAATATGCTTATAATGAACAATTGCTGAAATAGAACTTTTAATGATTACTCATTGAAAATGGAATAAATTTACTAGGTAGCTAGGTACACCGTGTGCGCCGTGCTTTTCGGAGCATAATAGAATTTTCACTTAGCATAAGACCTGACCCACTTCTATTATTCTTTTCTTCGTTACTAGAAGACACGTGAAATGACCCCCCTTTTTTTTCCCATTTATTCCTAAATTATTGGAGTTGTAGTAAACTAATAAAGCATAAGAAAACAACGATGAAGTGAATTCCTAAAACAAGATGAAGATAACGTAGCTATTCAAAATCCCTTTCCTAAAAGCTCGATAAGTCAACAAAATCGTCTCTTTAACTTTTTTTGTTTTTTTGACGGGGTCTCTAACTTAGCTCATCGCATTAATCATTACTGGATTAGTTTCTGACAATTAAAGCTTAGGAGCATATTTGTCTTCTATATCGCTATCTAAGTATCTATCATTAATCATCTATCTTTTATCTACATATTGGTACTATTATTTATAAGCTTACCCCTCCACATACATTTTCGCAACTTTCGGGAACTCAACACTCACTCCCTCAACATACATACAAAGTTCCCATATCCTTTTCTAGATACCTAGCCATGGTGGTCGAAGGCGGCAGCGGAGGCAGCCGCCATCCCGGCTTTATGTTACGTGTCTTAAGGGGACAGTGGTTCATGGTGCTTTCCGCTCTACTAGTGTTGTCGACGTCAGGGGCCACCTACATGTTTGGATCATACTCTAAGGACATAAAAACGTCCCTAGGATATGACCAAACTACCCTCAATCTCCTTAGTTTCTTCAAGGATTTAGGGTCCATCGCAGGGGTACCCTCAGGGCTATTAATGGAAGTCACCCCTCCTTGGGTGGTTCTAGTCGTTGGTGCTCTTCTCAACTTCTTTGGTTACTTCATGATTTGGCTCGCCGTTACTGATCGCATCGCCAAGCCAGCAATTTGGCAAATGTGCCTGTATATTTGCATAGGTACGTGTTTAATTATAAGTAGTCTAGTAATGATTTAATCATATACTACATCTATTAATTAATACAAAGCGCTTTGTGTGAGACGTCTCAGGATCATTTAGAATGATTGAGACAATTATCATGTCTATGGACTTAAACTGGTAATTGTTTTGGGTTAAACTGGCATAAATTTTTTTATTGGTAAAATAAATAACTTTTGGGCTGCCCTCGCATAGGGCCCGACCTAGAAAGCCAAATACTTGGAAGGAGGGGAATTGGTAAGGGGAATCCTTCTCCAAGCTCTCCTCACTTGGTGGGATTTGGAGTTCTAACCTTAGAGCATCATTATTGATGAATGAAAAAAAAAAAATCATCCCACTCTCTTTCTAACTTTCTCTCTCTAAAAAATTAAATCCCACAATCTTTTTCCACTTTCTTCTTAACAATGAACCAAAAAAAAGATCATCCCAACTACTTTTTCCTCTCTCTTACTTTTTGACCCCACCCAACTATTTTTTCTCTCTCATCACCCAACCACCATTCTACCATATTTTTATTATTTACTTTTTATTAATATGAAATATTCATTACTAATTGATATTTTATTACTAATTAATTAAATTAAAAATTTTAAAATTATAATTATCATTTTAATAATTAATTTATCAATATAATTAGATTTTATTAATTATGTAGCATACGTAATTAGCGTTTTTATTAATTAATTGAAATAAATTAGAACAAGTACAAGAAATTAGTGAAAATGGAGAAAATTATATATGTCCAAAATATAGCAAAATGGGTCTCTATTTATAGAGCTCGGAAAAATAGAGTCGTTGGTATTTTTTTTATATTTTTTTGATTTGTATTTTTAAAAATATAACCATTGCAAAATTTACAATGGTTATATTTTTAATGGCCAATAGGAAGCTGACATGTGGAAAGGTGTCCCACTTGTCACGCTGCCAACTCCTGCGCGTGTGTCAGTCCAGCTGATTTTTTTTTGGCTTTTCGCGAGCCAAAACGATGGAGCTCTCTCACAGCTCCAGCTAAAACGCGTCGTTTTGACTGGGGAGAAGCCAAAAAGATTATATTTTACCAGATCAGGCGTGGGTCCCACTCCCACGCCTGATCATCGTTTCAATCGTCCTATACAATTTCTTTTTTTTTGCAATCACCCCTCAATCTTTGTTTCATTCATTGTTAAGGAGGTTTTTTTTAAGATCAAGTATGTAATCTTTTTTTTTCACTCATCATTAAGGGTGCCCTTAAAGTTATGAGGTGAAATCCCCACCAAGTGTGCCAAGTTGAGCTTGGTAGGTAAAACTAATAGTTTTGTGTTAAACTAATGGAAAATTTGCCAAAAAAAATTTTAAAAAGTTTAATTTTGCGAAAAAAACCTTTTAAAGCATTATTTGCAGAAAAAAACCACAAACTTAATTTATTTTGCAAGCTGAAACTTATACAAATTTTCCGGTGTGGTTTTTAGATGCATAGGGTTGGCCCTTCTATCTTCTATTAACCCCTATCTCTATTAACTGCAGTACAACCCATATACATCTCAAAAACCACACTGGAAAATGCATGTGGGTTTCATCTTGCAAAATAAATTAGATTTATGGTTTTTTCTGCAAAAAATGCTTTAAAAAGTTTTTTTCCGCAAAACTATTTTTTTTTTGATAAATTTTCCTAAATTAATAGATGTTAAATTTAAACTTAATATATAACTGTAGCCTATAGGAATAAAAAGGCATACCAGGTTTTGCATGTTATTCTAACCTCGTTGCAGCCCAACTCTTGGGATTGGGTATTTAGGTGGAACATGAAAGAAATTTGTTACCTTAAAAAACAAGAGCTATGATAAACATCTAATTGCTAGATGTTAGTATAGATGTTTACTAACATCTAGCAAGGAATAAAAAAATAATTAAAAAAATATAAAAAATAAAAAATACATTTTTTATTGGTAGATTCTTATTTACCTTTTAATATATAAAAACACTAGTTGGATTGCATGAACACTATTTATTTTTCACGAACACTAATTGTTACCTTAAAAAATACGAGCTATGATAAACATCTAATTGCTAGATGTTAGTCTAGATGTTTACTAACATCTAGCAAGGAATAAAAAAATAATTAAAAAAATATATAAAATAAAAAATACTTTTTTTTGTTGGCATATTTTTATTTACCTTTTAATATATAAAAACACTAGTTGGGTTGCATGAACACTATTTATTTTTCACGAACACTATTTGTTAGTTATATAAACAATATTTGCAGATAAATGAACACTATTTGTAGCTGCATAAACACTATTTGTTAGCATCACATTTTCCGAGGTTACTTTTTTGTTTGACTAACAACTTTACCTTTATTCTAATTGGGTTTCATAAACACTATTTATCTTTCATGAGCACTATTTGTTAGTTGTATAAACACTATTTGTAGTTACACGAACACTAATTGTACTTGCATGAACAGTGTTTACTAGCATAGCAATTTTCGACATCAATTTTTTGTTGACTGACAACTCACAATTTTCGAGATCACTTTTTTGTTTGACTGACAACTTTTTCCCATGTACATTGATAGTTTTACCCCTGTTAGATGTTTACTAACATCTAGCAATTAGATGTTTATCATTTCTCCAAAAATACAGCCAGAAGTGGAACCTTTGGCCTCAAAGTGGCTGGGAGAAAATTATCCTAACTAAATATAATATTTATTGTACTTTTAATAAGTATACAACGATAAGCAACTATATTATTCTTTTTATACAAAACGATAATGGTGGTTTAAAGGATGTGGACAAAACCATTAATAAAAAATATTAATTAATATATGAAATCACTTAGCAAAACTCTAGAGAGAGGGGCTCCCCCTTCTCTCTAGAACCCTAGCCCCCAAATCAACTTCTTTAGAAATTGAAACCCTAGCCTCCTCCCTCTTCTCTTCCTCCTATATCTAGCCATGTTTATGGCTTAGTTTGTCAAGTAGTCCAATTTCTCTTGTCATCAGTCGGACATTTGTTCTTCTAGCCTCTTAATTAGCTTTCGCCTTTCTAAAATATTTGGGAATGGTTGCTCGCGGTGTGGGTGGTGGTCGCTCGAATGTAGATCCTGGCCGAAGCTACTGTGTTCTTCTTGCAGTGTGGGTGCTGCTGGTTTTGAGCCAATCTTCTTCTCCCTATTGGCGGGGCTCGGGTCGAGGGTTTCAATTCTCCTTTCGTTCGGGTTTCAACTCTCTAGTTCAATTAGTTCTCGCGGTGGATCGTGGGTGTTCTCGTCGCCGGTGTTTCGCTCGCGGTGGGTCGGTGTTCGCATCGGCTGGATTTTGCGGCGGCTCCGGCGATTGCTGGGTTTATTTTCTTTTTCCTGTATTTATTTAATTTTCTGTTTTATTTAGTTCTTGTTTTTTAGTTGTTAGATTTGTGGTTGGTCTTTGTTTGTTGTGGCCTCAAGTAATTGTGGTTCTTTTGAGAAGATTTGGGAGCTTATTCATTTTCAGTGGTATTTGTCTTGCCCCTCGAGAAGGGTTTCACAAAGTTGTCTTCAGTTGGCCTGGGGAGATGGTGTGTTGCCGCAGCTAGGGATGTCAATGAAGTAGGATCTGGACCGGATCCTCCAGAATCCAGATCCGTTTTTCAGGCATGGATCCATATCCAACCCAGATCCGCTGGGTAATAAAATTGAGGATCCAGATCCTATGGATCCAAAACGGATCCTAACCTATTTTCTTCAAACGACTTTAATTTTCACAATAATTAAAGATTTTAAAGAACAAAACAACGCCATTTAGAATCTTCATTTGTCGATGTTGAAGTACACAAGCATTCAACCTTAATATAATAAATCCAAGCATAAATAACATTAAGAGTTTAACATTAATTGCTACCCTTTTAAATATATATTTTAAAATAACTTTCAAAAACGAGTAATGGATCCGGGTAATAATTTAGGACCCGGTCCAGATCCCTTTTTAAAAACTAGGATCCATATCCTACCAGGATCCGTAGGGTCCAAAATTTGAGGATCCAGATCCGCTGAAAAACGGATCTTGATCCACGGATCCGGGTAGGGTCCATTACCCACTGACATCCCTAGCCGCGGCGGAGCATCTACTCGAGTTTCTTAGTGCTCTCTTTTCTTCTACTCCCTCCGTCCCATATTATAGTGCTTCTTTCCTTTTAGAGTGTTCCAAAATATAATTCTTGTTTCTATTTTGATTCCACACTTTTCCATGATTTTCCTAGAAAAATTGTGTCACCATTATTTATTTGCTTCTTGGAAATAGTTTTTTGCTTTGCTTATTCAACCCAAGGGTTGGATTAGTTATGCATTTAATACTCTTTCACCACTTATTGTCATTCTCTCTCCTAAAATCAGTTTTTTCCCCATACCATTTATTAATAATAATTTACATTTCTCTTAAATTCTATTTATCTTAATACCCGTGAAAAATAGAACCAGGCACTATAACATAGGACGGATGGAGTATATTTTTTTTGTACTTTAAGCTTGTTGTAACCACCCTTATAGGTGCTTTAGGGCGTGTCTCTTGTGTGTACACTTCCTAGTTTTCTTCCCTATCAAAAAAAAAAATATATCCTGTATTTTCTTGTCAGAATTTTCATATTATATTTTTACCAAATATACTTTACTTATCAATAACCCAATCTTGTGTGCTGTCATTAGCAAAAAAAAAAAAAAAAAAAAAAAAAAAGGTTAGCAAGTACTCAATTAGCATCAAACTTATTTATCTTATCCTCACAAGTCATGAAAGCACTCTTGAGTCTTGTCTACTTGTATATCATTGACTTAATATATCATCTTCACAATCATACAAGGAGTATGTACCATCTTATCTTCACTTCTTAGATCACATTTACCTTTGAAAAGTATTACTAATATGATATTGCCTCACCTTTTACAGTTGCATGTGAACCACGACACGATATTTGAACATTTGATGTGATATACAATCTTCGAAACAGACCATGCAGGCCCTCTCATAAAACAGAGTTATTACTATAAAAGAATCTGGGCTACCACTAGCCTCTCCCATTAATGTCAATTGCCTTCTACTGTCCTAACTTAAGACTACGTTTTCTTCACCTTTTCATAATACTTATTTTTGTTAAAATTAAATCAGATTAGACCAAATCAGAAAAATTTATACCACACTAAACAATGTCTTCTTGATTCTATTTACTAATTACAAGATATATTTAATTTCATATTAATAAAAATTATAAAGATTAGATCTTTGGCAAACTACATGTTGAGACAAACCCAACTCACGCCTGAATATATTTTTCCATATAGATTATTGGCATAAGATTACGGTCAAAGTTAAGTCAGATTATCGCAAAACCAAATTTCACCAAATAAATATCAGAATAGACCAGACCATATTATAAAAATATTCAACCTTAATAATTTTTATCCTAATTGAATAGTAATCATAAAATCGAACATACACTTAAGTACATCGCAACTAAGTTCACCTGAAATTTTCTGATCTGAACTTATCTGATCTGATCTGAACTTATTTTTTCTGATCTGATCTGATCTGATCTGAACTGATCTGAACTTATCTTTTAAAAAACACATTATTACTAATATTATTATTACTTTGTATTTCATTACTAGTATTACTATTACTATCATTTTATTAGTATGCACAACTTTCAATAATAATAATAATATAATAATAATAATTTTATAATAATAATAATAATAATAATAATAATAATAATTATTATTATTATTATTATTATTATTATTATTATTATTATTATTATTATAGCATAATTAGTTTTTTTTTTTGAAAAAGTGCACATTAGTATATGAACATACAATTACAAAATAAAAGACTAAGGACTCTTGCGTCCAATGGTATGGCTTCTTACCTCCCATGTGGGAGACCAAGGTTCAAATCTTGGTGGAAGCATATAATTCAATATTCTTGTGGGTGGGGGTGAGGGGTTGGGGCTTGTTGGGTCTTTAGGTGAGTGACCCTGTGCGAGGGCAGCCCAAAGAAAATTCATCTTACCACGGATTCCAGAAAGAGGCCCAAAAAAATTAAAAATAAAAGAACACTCATGTTCAAGGTCCGTTAATAATAAGAATTTAGGTAGTAATGAAAAGAACATATAATGATATCAAAAAAAGAACATATACTGAAAGAGCATACAAGATCTATTTAAAGAACACATTTTTTAAAAAAAAGATAGATGTTATTTTTATATTGATGACATGTTTGGATTTAACTAACAACATGTTATTTGTTATATCAATAAATTGTTCTTTTTTATTATAAATAAACCTATAAATATATATAATCATATGATCTTGAACAAAATGGTTAAATATTCTTCTTATATCGTTGAATTGTTCTATGTAAACTTTGTTTTTAAAGATAAGTTGAAATCATTTGTAGGAAAAATTTTGAACGTGATGACAACACCATTAGGTTATCCCATGCTACTCATATTTTATATAAACTAGTAATATATAATTTATATTATTCTACCAAAATTGTTTTAAAAAATAAACATCATATACTATTGTCATGTTCGTTACATGTACAAATCAAAAAGAACATCACATATCAAAATTATTAATTAGAATAAATACAAAAAAAAGAACACTTACAAATGCCAAAAGAACTTTTTTCTTCTTGAACACAAATAGCTTCAAATAGTGATATCAATGACATTTATAATAATAGCAACGACATTAATAATAATTACCAATATTAATAATTAATAAGTACAACAACGACAATAATAATAATCTTTTTGAACAAATGTACTAGTAAATAATATTAATAGTAAGAGTAATTGTATAATAATAATAATAATAATAATAATAATAATAATAATAATAATAATAATAATAGCATTAGTAATACTAATAATCATAATAATAATAATAATAATAATAATAATAATAATAATAATAATAATAATAATAATAATAAGTTTTTAAATATAAGCATTATCTGATCTGATCTGAACTGATCTGATCTGATCTGATCTGATCTGAACTTATCTGATCTGATATGATATGATCTGAACTTATCTGATCTGATATGATCTGATCTGAACTTATCTGAACTTATTTTTTTTTTGATCTGATCTGATCTGGTCTGGTCTGATCTGATCTGAAATAAGCAAAAATAAGGTGAACTGAACATAGCCTAAGTGCATGTGTCCGAAACTAATTAGTAAAAAAATTGATTTTGTATGTACCTAGGTTTTCTAATAATAAAAATGATGATGATGATGATATATAAAGTACCTAAACTCTAATATGTGCTAACCCTATTTTCTAAATAGATGAATATATGAACATAATAGAAATTTTAATCCATTTTTAAGAATTGATCAGTCAAAACAAAATTTTGGTGTTCGTTATGAAAATGATTGGAAGAATAATTTAATTTGGACCTAATACTCTAACGGCCCGTTTGGTAAGAGGTTATAAATGGTGGGAATGGTAATGCATTATAGTGTAAATTTGTACTAGAAATCCAATGTCATTACCAATGGTAATGCTACCTCATCACAAGATATCAATTTTCTTCCTAAAATCTCATTACCATCCATTACCACTTGGGAAGGTGGTATTGGGTGGTAATGAAAATTTATAAAGGGAAACCCATGTTTTGTGATAAAGTTTCATTCCCATGTTCATGGACATGTGAAAATCTTTACAAATTTACACTAAATTTCATTACCATTACCACTATTTATAACCACTAACCAAACGGACCGTAATTGTGAGAATGCTTGTGTGTTTTTTTGGGGGGGGGGATATTGATGAGAGAGTATTGGGTGTGTGTTAATATACAATAACAAGTGTCTTCCAAAGTTGCCAAAAAAAAAAAAACTTATTTTTAAGAATGCTCATAAATGGTGTTAATTTTCTAGCTTATTGTCATGTTAAAAATAATTAAGTACTAATCAACTACCGTCTATTATTAGACATATAATTTTGTGTAAATAACTTATATGGACTTGGTCCACAATAAATTAGTGTGGACCTAATCTAATTCATGTGATTTATGAAAAAAAAAAGATCACTATATAAAAAATATATATATAAAAGATGAGTAAATATAGGTTGTTAAGTTTGACTATGTGAAAAAAAAAAGGTTACTATGTCACAAAGTGAAAATTTTACCATGATAAACTAATGTGAGAAAGAGTCACTATATTAAAAAAAACAGTCACTATGGTAGATATAAACTGTATAATATAACTTTAAGATTTTAAAAAGGTTACTATATGGAAAAAAAGGGTAACTATGTCACATAAGTGGCTTTGGTCCACAATAATATTATTGTGGACCAGGTCCACGCAAGACTAACTCTAATTTTGTATGGTTCTAGCAACGACTGATATTATTAGTTAGTTGAAGCAACTAATTAGTAAGCTAAGTGCTATTGTTTATTAATATGCAGTTTTCACGGTGTAACTAGGTGTATAATAGAGACTCTACCGACTCAGATATTTATATCACGTTTCCTTTGGCAGCGTAAAAATATACTCCCTCCGTTTTTTTAGATGTAACATTGGACTTTTTACATTTGTCGAGGCACAACTTTGACCGATAATATCTCTAATTGTATAAAAGTAAAAATTATAAAAAATATATATTGGAAAGTGTATACCGTGACGAATCAAACAAGATCCAACATGACTATATTTTTTCTTATGTATAAATGACAGTTAATGGCCAAAGTGTATTGGATGAATATTGCACAAAATCAATATGTTACATCTTAAAAAACGGAGGGAGTATTTAATTAATGATCAACCACTATCAGACTATCACAACAACACAATAGCTCTTACAAATTAAATGCATCCATATATAATATACTCCCTTAGTACTAGAGATGGCAATGGGCCCAGATTCCTAACCAAACCCGTCTAGACCCTACCCTAATTGAAGAGTATGGGTCTTAATTTTTTGGACCTTATGGGGTAAGGGTAGGGTAAGGGTCCACTTCTCAAATACCCAGACCTTACCCATAGACCCACCCAAACTAAAATATATAATTTTTATATTTTTAAATTTAAAATAAATATATATATTTTATATATAACAGATGTAAGAAACCCTTCCCTCAAAATAAAACCCTCAATCCCTTACCCTAGCCGCACTATGACAGTCTCATCTTACCGGTATCTCACTCTCTTGCTCCAAACTATTTCCTTTATTCATATTTGGATGTATGAGACTTTTCGGATGTGAAAAAACTATGTATTTCTATGTAATATGATATTTTGTGTGTTAATTGATAGCTTTATATGTTGAATTGTGCTTAACAATTATATATACACGTGAAAATATAAGCAGAAAAAAAATTTTATTGGACCCATTCTAAGCCTAGACCCTACCCATACCCTATCGAACCCTACGGGTACGGGTAAGGATCCTAAAATTTTTTACCCTATGAATATGGGTAGGGTGTGGATCTACATCCAAAAATAGGGTATGGTAAGGGTCTAGTCTTACCCTACCCAGACCCTACCCATTGTCATCCCTACTAGTCAGTACTCCCTCAAATATCATATATACGTCATGTATTATTGTTGTTAGTTAATAATATTCTTTGTACCTTTTTATATAGGTGCAAACTCTCAAGCCTTTTCAAACACTGGTGCACTAGTTACTTGTGTGAAGAACTTTCCAGAGAGCCGAGGAGTGGTTTTAGGCTTGCTAAAAGGGTTCGTTGGTCTAAGTGGTGCAATCATAACACAAGTCTACTTTGCATTTTATGGTACCAAAAACTCCAAGTCATTAATTTTACTCATTGGTTGGCTACCAGCAGTTATTTCATTTGCATTTTTGCGCACCATCCGATTTATGAAACTTACTAGAAACAAAAATGAAGTCAAAATCTTCTATCAGTTTCTCTATATCTCCCTTGGCCTCGCCAGTTTTCTCATGTTCATGATCATACTTCAAAAGACTATGACTTTCACTCGAGGTGAGTACGTAGGAAGCGGTATCGCGGTAATTATTTTGTTACTTTTACCTCTTTACACTGTGATCAAAGAAGAGTACAAGAAGAATAAACAAGAAATGGTAAAAGGTAAGGAAGATAACATGGAAGATGACATAGTTAAAAATGTTACTAATTTATCACATCACACTTGTAGAGAGGTAGATTCTTGTTTTCAAAATGTTTTTCGGCCTCCGTAACGAGGGGAAGATCATACCATACTACAAGCGCTTTTTAATATCGACATGCTCATTCTTTTTATTACTATCATAAGTGGAATTGGCGGGACACCGATCGCCATTGATAATTTGGGTCAAATTGGGACATCGCTCGGGTATCCGGCTCGTAGTATAAACACATTTGTGTCCCTAGTGAGTATATGGAACTACTTGGGTCGGGTCGTGGCGGGTTTCTATTCGGAGCATTTGTTAAAGAAGTACAAATTTCCAAGGCCTCTTTTCCTCGGTTTAATGCTCTTGCTATCTTGTGGTGGGCACCTTTTGATTCTTTGTCAATGTGCGTAATGGGCTTTATCTTGCAACCGTGATTATTGGGTTTTGTTATGGGGCTCAATGGCCTTTGCTATTTGGCATAATATCTGAGATATATGGGCTTAAATACTACTCAACTTTGTACAACTTTGGAACAATAGCAAGCCCAATTGGGGGTTATATTCTGAATGTGAGATTAACGGGCCAATTATATGATAGAGAAGCCACAAGGCAAATGGAGGCTTTGGGTCGGGTCAGGCAACAAGGGGAAGAGCTAAATTGTATTGGCACAAAATGTTTTCGGTTAGCATTTCTTGTAATCACAGGAGCAACTATTATTAGTATGCTTTTTTCATTGATTTTAGTGGTCAGAACAAGAAAGTTTTACAAGAGTGACATTTATAGAAAGTTTAGGGCAGAAGCGGCGGAGGTTGAGACGGTAGGCAGCGTTATAGTGCCGGAGAATGGGGTGAAGAAGTCGGACGCCAAGGTGGAAGGAGGTTAGAAGTGTTTGGTGATTGATTTATAACAACCAGGGGCGGACCTATGAAGGTCCTGGGTGGCACAGGCCCCCTCAAAATAAAAGAAAAATCCAATTTTCCATTGCGTCTGACGTGCAGCAAAGATAGCTAAAATAAGTTCTCTGCGTCTTTATTGAACTTACTGAAGTTTGCTCCAGTGGTTAGTGCTACTACATTAAACTTGTATCCATATGTAGGCGCACGTTCGTCCCTTTGCAGATATTTTCTAAGTTTTGCTTTCTTTTTGTTTCTAAGTTTTCCTTTCTTTTTCTTTTTATTTTTATTTTAAATGAATACCTTTTGTTTCACTTGAAAGTTGAATACCTCCTTCCTTTTTTTTCTTTTTGTTTGACATATATTGTCTTGGAGTAATTAGATTTATGTCCAACTCTTAGTTTTTAATAATCGATTTATCTATCACACATTTTTAATAATTGGTTGATTTGTTTTCAAACCAATACAACAATTTGACTATATTATGCACTTTTTATATACTTCCTTCGTTTTTTTTTACATGTGACACTTTTGAATTTCACGGTTACCTAGAAAAAAATTAGAGGGGGGATTTAAGGAAAAGTTATTGTAGGGGATTAAAGGGAGTGGGGACCATTGCACATGGGTTTAAAGGTAAGGGAGGAGAGAGAAAAGCAGGGACCACGCCCCACTTTCCCTCCTTATTTTTGCACGCCCAAGTAGGGGAAATCTGACCCAGCCTAATTTTTTTGCCACCAACTTCAATTCCCTCCAAATTTTTCATAAAGTTAAACTTTTCATAAAATTCAAATTTTTGCCTTCTTCAAATCAATTGAAGGCACCAACTACAAACTCTATCTTCTATATAAACCCCCAACATTAAATGAGGACTTATTTCACAAAATGAAGAGAGAGAAAATTTCATCAACTACCATGGTTTAGTATCATTACAAGTTAACTAAGTTAAGCTATACTAGTTCACTGCACACACTGCACATTAATGTTGAAAATAATTATCCAAAAAAATACTGACTGAAGTTTCCCACAAAAAACTTCAAACTTCAGTCTTCTTCTTCTCTTTCAATCTAACAAAATGGGGTCAGGAGATGCAGGGTTCTTTGACCTTCAACGATTCTTTGCAAATAGAAGGCATGGAGGATGACTTGCTGCTACATGAAATGGGACACCATTATCACAATGATGATGATCAGTACACGGATGATGATGGTGGAGGCACAGAAACATAGCAGGAAGCACAGCAACAGCAAGTTCATGGACATCAACCACAGACACAAGCACAAAACAATGTAAGTGCAAGAAAAAAAAAAACCAATGTTAAGTTTAGAAAAAAGGAGAATGTTGGTTGATGAACTTCTTACCTCAGAAATCAATGGTAAAGTTGTATGGGGTTTAAAAAGAAAATTAGCAAAAAAGTATGGCATACATAGGATGACTAGAAAGAATATGGACAGATGCAAAAAGACAAAGAGCAAGTGGGCAACCCATATATGTTAGAAACAAAAAAAATAGGGAGATGTGGTAGAAAATTAAGAGTTTATGATGAAAAATGGCTTCAGTCAGTCCCACTTCATCTAAGGACCAGTATTAGGGCATTTGTTGGTTATCTTAAAGACCCTCCATCTACTGTATATAGATTGCTGAAACAGAGGAAGCTCAAAAGTCACACAAGCAGCACTCACCCAAAACTAACAGATGATCACAAGCTTCAAAGACTGAAGTGGGTGTTGCAACACATATTACCAGCAACAAGGACACAACCACCAACATTTGTTGACATGCACAATGTTGTTCACATAGATGAAAAATAGTTTTATTTGAGTCCAGACATGAGGAGATTCTACTTGCTCCCTGCTGAAGATGACCCTTACAGTTGTTGTCAATCTAAAAGGTATAAGATTAAAGCTATGTTCATGTGTGCAAAATGTAGACCTATTAAAGACAGTGAAGGGAATATGATACATGATGGCAAATTTGGTATCTATCCTTTTGTTGAGTATGGGAGGGCTAAGTATTCAACTAAGAACAGAAGGGCATGAACTCGGGTGACAAAGGCAATTAAAAGTGTCAACCTAATAGTTATGAGGGACATAATAATCAACACTATTATCTCTTCCATAATGAGGAATTGGCCAGAGGGTGTGTCAAAAGAAATTTACATACAGCAAGACAATGCAAGACCTCACATTCATGCAGATGACCCAACATTTAGGGCAGCAACAACTTAGAATGGCTTCAATATTCAACTAATCAATCAACCACCTCAGTCTCCTGACTTAAATGTGCTAGATTTAGGATTTTTGTTAGAGCTATTCAAGCACTACAATTTCAGTCTTTTCCTAAGAATCTAGATGATTTGATTTTAAAAGTGTAGGACTGTTATGATTTCTTTGACCCAGAAGTATTGAAGTACACTTGGTTGCAATTGCAATATGTCATGGTAGAGATACTTAAATGCAAAGGAGGGAATAATTACAAGAACCCATACCATAGCAAAAGAAAGCTAGAGACACAGGGATTACTTCCAGACAATGTAGAAGTTCAGCAAGCAGTTATAGATGAGGCAGTGGCTTATCTAAATGAAAGATTCATTAATGTAGGTGAAACTTTTAACTACCTAGATGCACCATAAGTCTAACATGGGGAGAAGATGAAGAATTTTTTTTGCACAAATTTTTTATGTGTATGAAGAAGAAGAAACAGGGGCAACTTTTTGGGTATATAAGAAGTATATAAGAAGACATACACATGTATATAAGTATCAACAGATTTGGTTTAGCTTATGGAGAAGATACATCAACACTTCTAATCAAACCAGAAAGTTTTTGGGCCTAGCTTTTATGTTTTTTTTTTTGCTATGTAATTAGTTATGGTCAAGTACTGGTTTGTATAAGCAGTGATGCAACAATTATGGATGATAAATGAATTTAATTTTATGTTTTTTTTTTGTGCATGTCAACAAGTTGATGGGAGTTGTTTAGTTAAATCCATCAGGGATAATTGCATAGCTCATTGAGGAAGTAATGGATGATTTCAATCCTCAACTTAATGGTTTTACACCAATAAGGAGCAAATCATCTCTTACTCCTCAAGCCACAAGCATGAGTCCCTTTATCATCTGGATTATATGTGAGCATGAAAAATAAAGGACTCAAATTACTCATAAAAGAGACTCAATTCACTTAGCAGGGAGGGACTCAAATAACTCAGCAGACCAGTCCACACATTTAGGTTTCATTAAGCATAATTGACATCATTAGCCATTTTTCTCACCAACCAAACCAATCCAATTCATCATCCAACCTCATTCTAGGCAACCAAACCTACTGAATAGCATACAATCCAAATTCAACCTCCTCCAATCCAACTCAACAGCATACAACACCATAAATAGGCAACCAAAAGTATCTAATAGGCAACCAAACCAATCCAATAGACAACCAAAACAGAATTAGGCAATCAAACTAATCCAAGGCAACCAAACCAATCCAATAGTCAACTACAACAGAATTAGGCAATCAAACTAATCCAATAGGCAATCAAACATAATTAGGCAATCAAACTAATCCAATAGGCAACCAAACCAATCCAAGTAGGCAACCAAACCAATCCAATAGGCAACCAAAATAATCTATGGCAACCAAACCAATCCAATAAGCAACCAAAACAGAATTAGGCAATCAAACTAATCCAATAGGCAACCAACTCAGAATTAGGAAATCAAACCGACCCAATATGCAACCAAAACAGACTAAGACAACCAAACCAATCCAATAGGAAAAGAAACAGAATTATGCAACCAATCAGATTTAGGCAACTACCCACAATTAGGCAACCATACATAATAGGCAACTACAACAGAAATAGGCAAGAACACAATAAATTGAAGGGGGACTCATATTTTTCATAGATAAAGGAAATTATAAGGAAATTAATTTCAGTTAGGATGATAAAACCTCAGGGACTCGTATCTTTGGCTTTACGCCTTAGTAGGAAGCAATGTGAATCAGGGTCCAGTTCGGAGCTAGTACAGGGGCTCACTGGGACATCAAGCTCACCATCTTCAGCCTCAGATGAACCCACAATGTCTTCAACCACATCAAATACTTTGAAACCCCCCATCACTTTCAACATACATGGCATATGTATTCCCCTCATCATCAAACACATTGAAGGAAGTAGCAATACATCCTAAACAATCACACTGCCCCTTCACCTCTTTCCCCTTCCCCTGCACCTCAACCTCAGCCACCTTCACCTTTTTCTCAGCCACCCTGATTCGTTTATCCTTCCCTTTCACCTCTTTAACCTTACCTTTCTTTGAGATACAGTGAAATTCAGGAGCCCTAAGTGTGCAAACAATATCATGGGTAGACCTCAGAACACCCTCACCTTTTATCCCCTCAACTTCCGCAACAACATTCACAACCTTAGTGGATCTAGGCCTCAACCTCTTTGAAATAGGTTGGTGGCCAAAGATCTTCTCTTTGGGGGGACTCGCATGTTGTGAAAGGGAAGATAAGGGAAGGAACTCTCTTGGAAGCCCAGTTTTTTTTGTAAAATTCATCAACAACTACACCCAAAGCCTTCAAGGCATAAGGGCAAAGATAATTTTGCGCGTCTCCACTGTCGTTAAGTCTTCTGGGCCAAGTGGAGTTTGCTTCAAACGCATGCATCAATTCCCTGATGCAATCAGACTCATCGGCGTCGTCAATTTTAAAGAGCGCATCAACAAGGGGTTGAAGATCTGGGACAAACATTTTGTTCTGAAATTAGGGTTTTCTTATGGGAGATGAAGATCTCTGATGTTGCAGATGATTTCGAAGGAAGAAAGTGAGTAATTCGAAGGTTTTTGAGGCAATTTAAGAAGAAAGTGATGAAATTAAGAGAGAGAAAATGGAGGTCAGGTGAGAGAAATTGGCGGTGAGAAGAGAGAAAATGAAGGTGAGGTGAGAGAAGATGAACGGATGAAAGAGGGGAGTGTTCTGGGAAGTGAAGATCATTAATGGGGGGGTTGAATGAAGAGAGAGAAAATGCAGTTGGGGGTTTCAATTCTTATGGGGATGATGAAAGGTAGTTGGTGGGGTTTTTAATTTGGTGAGAATAGTTTAGATCTGATTAGGTTACGTTATGTTTTAATGGGATAGTGGGGTTTTGTTTTTGTTAATTGTGATAAGTAAGGGTAATATGGTAATTTCATTGGCCAAAACTTACTACTTTAGGAAAGAAAAAAAGTATCACATGTAATTTGCACCATTTCGTTTTAGGAAAGTGTCACATGTAAAAAAAACGGAGGAAGTACTAAATTTTACCAAGGAAAAAAAAAATTATTATGTGATATGTTGAACTTATTGATCTTTATGTATATCTTTTTAAGTATACACTATTATACCTTTTAGTAAAGATAAGTATTAAGAAATGAATAGTGAAAATGTGTATTTGAGAGTATAAAGGCAAATTGCTAAATATATTTAAAAGATGGATGAAGTATTAAAATATATATTACAACAAAAGTATTTTACGATAATTGATTTGTTCAATGTAAAGTTTTAGCTTTGTCATCCAAAAACTCAGCTTCTCATTCTCAATCTATGTCATGAAATTATTGTTCAATTTCTTTATTATGTTCCTAGATAATTTGGTCAGGACCCCCAAATTTAAAATCCTAGATCCGCCCCTGATAACAACTATATATTGAAGTCATATTTACATGCTTAAGAAGATTCTCAGATCGAAGAGAAAAAATGTAGCACAACTTTATATATGTGATCACTATCAATAAATTATGGTTGGATTAAAATACATGTCATGTCCATAGTATCCTTTTTTTTTCATGTGATCCTACACAAAAACAGCTGCAAACTAACGATACTCTACAAGGCTACAACCTACTTAATATTATACGAGGGCTGAGGGCAGTAAATTGTACTCCCTCCATTTTCTTTTAGATATAATATTGGAATTTTCACGTTTGATGGTCGATAATATCTCTAATGGTAATAAGGTAAAAATTACAAAAAATATATATTTGGAAAGTTTATACCATGACGAATCAAACAAGATCACATGACTATATTTCTTCTTATGTATAAATAATAATGAACGATCAAAGTGTCTTGAATGAATAATGCCAAAAGTCAACATGTTACATCTAAAAAAACGGATGGAGTAGTATATATTGTGTAAAATATGGAATTTTTGTTTTTATTAGTTATTAGAACAAAGACTTATTACAAAAATGTGTAAGAGAAATTTCAGAATGAAAAACGGGTTTCATATATCATTGACCAAAACAAACTTTATGTTTCAGCAACTCGTCCAGTTCTATCAAATTTATACAACATTTTTAATAGAGATTGAGGTGATAATATAATATTATAAACTTTCAAAATATAGTACTAACTGTTTTTTGACCCGTGCAAATTGTACGGGAAGTTTCTCCTAAAATCATAGTGTGAATATTATATCGTGATTTGAAGTTTTCAACTTTTCATAATCATATCATGTATTAAGAATATTTTAAAACTGACTTATAACTCGTGTGTTCAGTGACTGATGTAATCATAATACAAAAGGGATTTGGAGATATAGTTATTTAAAGTGGTTTACAATTTTTTTTTGTATAATATTGATTTATCAAACCTTTTCTCACACAATATCAATCCTACCCCAGACGTTCCTTGTTGGGGGCTTACTAGCTCTGGTGAATTTTCTGTTAAAAGAGCTACTTGGTTAGCTCATGGAATTGATTCTAACAGTATTCATTGGCCTTTTAATTGGATATGGAAAATTAATGTAGCCCCTAAAGTACAAATTTTTCTATGGCAATGTCTACAAAATGGTTTGCTATTGAAATTAAATTTAGCTAACCGTCAAATCACTAATGATGCTATTTGATTATTGAATCCGTCGGGACTGACGGGGCTCGAACCCGCAACTTCCGCCTTGACAGGGCGGTGCTCTAACCAATTGAACTACAATCCCCGGGAACTCAAGTAGACAGTATCCATAGTTTTTATGATATGATTTGACTCAAAACTTTTAACGACACGACGGAAACGAAACAAAGTTCGTTCCCTTTCGTCAAGTAGGTAAAGTAGGCATACGAACCGAACCACTTTAGCTTTGCCTTAGACAATAAGGTTGGGCATAATTGTTCACAAGCTCAAAAATCTAAACCTTCTAAAGCTCCTCTATTAGTTGATACTTTAAGGGGGTTTTGCCTCGAATGAAAGAACAAAAATGGATTCATGAAGGTTTAATTACTGAATCACTTCCTAATGGTATGTTCTGGGTTCGTTTAGATAATGAAGATCTGATTCTAGGTTATGTTTCAGGAAGGATACGACGTAGTTCTATACGAATCCTGCCGGGAGATAGAGTTAAGATTGAAGTAAGCCGTTATGATTCAACCAGTTGTCGCCTTTGCAAATCTGATAATGAGACTCTTAACCATTTATTTTTCACATGCCCTGTAATTGGTCATTATTGGAATTCAAATTCTATACGACAAAAAAATACGGCATATAGTGCCTCAAGATCTTGTTCAAAGCCTAACATCTCTCCGTCCCTACCCTCAGGCCTTACAATTGTTCTGTTACAATTTGTGGAGCATTTGGAAGGAACGCAATTCAGTAGTCTTTGAGGAAAATATGCTTAATTTAAATCGTATTTATTACAGAGCCTGGCATATGTATTTGGAATGAACTACTCGAACTATGATGGATTTTTCCTTTACTATCTCTTCATTTCCTTGTTGCAGGTTCCCTACTTCCATTGCAGTTAGCTGGCAAATGCTTCAAGCTAAACTTTGATGGTTCTGTTATTGGCTCCTCAGCTGTTGCCGGTGTTGCCCTCCGTAATTCCGCTGGCCTTCTTGTGGCAGCACAAGCTTATCGATTTGGCCAAACCTCAGCTCTCGTTGCTGAAGCATGGGGATTAAGAAATGGACTTATACTTGCTATTCATCAGCATATTCAAGATCTATATATTGAAGGAGATAATCAAGTAGTCATAAGAGTACTGCAAGGGCATTACACTTGCCCTTGGACTATCCAAACACTCATTGACGACATTCAGCAGCTGCTTCGTCAGTTTAGATTCTACACTATTAAGCATATTTTTCGGGAAGCTAATCGGGTAGCAGATCTACTATCAAAAAAAGGTCACAATATTTCTGCTGCATCGGTTGACGTGGATGCTTCAACAGAACCTTCATTAAATAAAATTGTTCTTTTAGATTCGTTAGGAGTCCCCCTTGAGAGAAGGGTGTCCTAACTTTCCTTATGTACTAAAAAAAAAAAAAAAATTCATGAGATGAGATATATTAAACTTTTTATACTAATCAGTAGCAACATATATTCAAATCGTTTTACATAAGTCTCAACCAAAAAAAAAATTTGATTTTAGGATAATATATCTTGATATGATAGTCTTATGTTCTACGCAGTTTCATCTCCAATCTCATATAAATATCCATCCATTTGCAAATAAGCTTTTGATCAACAATGGTGTTTATAAGAGTGAACGTTGTATCTTGACCCACTTTATTGTAATAAGGGACCTAGCCAAGAAAATTAGTCTATTTTGGTTTACAAATAAACAAATTCAGTAAACTACCTTCTGTTGATTTTCTAATATATTAAGCGAACTTATCAAGCAATATAGTCACTTCCTTTTCAAAGAGAACAAAAGTAGCATCTCCAGACTTGTCAAAAACAAATGAATTCCAATGGATGTAAAACTGAAATTCATGTAATATGTTTTCAAATATATTTATGTAATATGTTTCAAGTATATACATATTTTTTAATAATTTTTTTTACTCTGGGATTGTTGACCTCGAAACAGTATTTAATTTCCTTCTTGCACTTCACAACATCACCCTCTTTCGTAATTCCATTTAGACATTTTTACATGCCTCGTAGTACCAATTAAACTCGACATCAATGTATTTAATGGTTGCTAGACAAACACATATACCCAACTATTAAAACAATTACAATATTGGATAGATGTTTCATTATATAAAATGTAACTATCAGTACCATATATAAGAGTTCATCAATAAGTGTTTGTTGTGCTTGTGCATGTTAAGTTTTGATGATGAAAAATAATATAATATGTTATAGTATGAAATTTTGTGACAGATGGTTGAGAAAGGAATAAATAAATGAAGACTTTGAAGAAGTGAAGAATCAAGATTGAAGTCCAAGTTTATATTGAATTCCAAGTTTAGTTATTATATGCAAAATGTAATATGCTAGAACTAGATGATATATTATGTGCCAAACAAAGAAATATAAAATTAGGATAATTATTATTTTCTTAGAGTTAAGGGAATAAATAATTATGTTAATTTTATATATCTATATAAAAAGGAAGTTTAGTTTTAAAATAAAAAAGGATTTTATAAAAACTGATTTTGATAAAACGTTTTGTATATAAAAGATAAAAGTTTTTTTTTTCGAAAAAAAATCATAAAACGTTTTTAAAGAATTTTGATAAGAAGGAGAAAAACTGATTTTTCGATATGATAAAGTTTGTTTAATAAAAAAACTGATTTAAGAGTTGATCTACTTAATATAAGATATGGACAAATCCTTATCCTATAAGGAAAAGGAAAATCAGTTTTTTATAAAAGATAAAATTGGTTTTTGAATAGGAAAAGAATTTTATCCCTTTATTTTAGGAATAAAAATTGTTCAAAAGTTAATATATCTTGGAGAAGGATTTTTATTCAGTTCACTAAGATATATAGGGGAGAGAAATCAATATACAAACTCATGTTTTCAGAGAGAAAAAATCGGAGATATTAAGAGCTGAAAACAGTTTTCTGAGGTACAGAGTATATCACAGAGATTTAGTCAGATTAGGAAAATAAACAACGTTTGTAATTGTCCTCTAATTTGCTTGAATAAGAAGCACGCTTTTGAAGGATTATTCTTTCTGTAATTTCATATATTATAGAGAGTGGCAACACTTAGGGTTAAGTGTTGGGGAGCACTACTAGAGTTAGTAGTGGGGGAATCGAATTGTATCGAGAGTTTGATATTTTACGATTCAAGTAATAAAAGAGTAGTTTGTGTGGATGTAGATCTCAGAGGTGAGATTGAACCACGTTAAATTCCTGTGTTTTATTATTTGATATAATTGTGTTAGTATTTGATTAAGTTTCGTTTGAGCAAAAACGTTAATCTGAGATTTTACGAGTGAATAACACAGTGCACGACACTGTGCCATAAAGGTGTTTTTGCGAAAATCGATTAGATTTAGCCACTCAATTCAACCCCCCCTTCTTGAGTGTCACCTTGTGTTCCAACAGTGTTATAATTTGTACACCCTTCACATGAATATGATCATGTTTTTTATAGTGTAACACCCCGACAATTTTCTATTTTCTAAAATACCTTTTTTAATATAAAACTTAGAGAATCATCAAAGCATTATCGCCCGTGTAATAACGTATCGGCTTATTCAGAATTTTATAGCGGAAATAATTATAATAAATAACTTTGAAAATAAAACTTAGTCAACCAAATGTCAACTCCAAAAGTCAAACCAACTCAAAGTCAAAAGTCAACTATAAAAGTCAACTATAATATAATAAAGTCAACACAAGCTCTTCATGACTTCCCGAACCCATGATGCATCATCTTCAAACCTGAAATGGACAATGCTCTATTGATCCCGAGAGACGGCTCACCAAATGGGTCATCACATGATCAATAAGGCATAGCCATGATCAACACATACACACAAAGCATGTAATCAGCAAAGCTGAGTACTACATAGTAAATAAATATAAAACCTAACATGATACTAATAAACATTAAGCAGGATAAATAATAACATAATAACATAGCAGACTACTTTTACTGAACTTGACTCCACAACCAATAAGTTAATTAATTTAGATAGAACAGGCAATGAAAAGAGTTGTCCAAACCAAACCATGTCTTCAATTTAGAAGACGAAGTACGGGAGCGACTCCGTACTCCCTTGACCTACGATATCGAAGAACCTTTTAAATAAAAATAGGACACGGTGATCAATCTGGTCCCAAGAAAAGCCATGGGCTACCACCATATACTCCAACTCATACTAGTCCAACACTTCAGACATGCACAACTCCAAAGCTTTTTGCTATTCACTTCCCATTTTAAGTGATTAATAAATTATTTATTTGTTATGACTGACAAATTAGGACAAATAATATAATCATCAAAGATACATATACTTCCATTTTTATCTTAGGATTAGATAAGGTAATCATCAACTTACCAAGAATAATTCCAATATTAATTCCATAACCATTATTTATTTGTTGATCCAAGTCAACAACAAACCAACCTTTCATAGGTGAATAACCAACTTACCAAATAAGGCACTCGGTCCTCATAAAGTAATTAAATAATCCAAAGGGAACAACATGATCTAATCCATGATCCAATAACACATAATTATTAATCCCTCATGTGAATTAATAATATAAAGTTTACAATCCCATTGCATCAATCATCTATACAAACATAATATAATCATCATAACCAACATGTTTCACACAACGACATAAAACATGCAATTTCACTTGAATATAAACCACATATAAACTACAAATAGTTCCCTATACATGATAATACATCAATCCCATCCTTAGGACATGATATTAATCCAACCCACACATAGGTATGTGTACCTTGTGTAGAAAAAATGCGAGGCCACTTTAACAAGCTTAAAAATCGCCTAAACAGAATTCTCCGCCTACCAATAATCAACATAACCACAAATCAATCCTCTAATAAATTTTCAGCAACTTTAAAATACTTTAAACCCTCTTTAAAAATGCTTAAAAACCTTTCTCATCATTAAAACTTCAATTACTAATACTTCCTAGTATAGTACTACTATACTAGTCATTAAAACCCTCAAAACTCATACTTTGGTAATTAAAACTCCATCATAAGCATACTAATAAAAATTTCAGCAACTTATAATGTATTTAAAACCCTTTAAAACATACTTAAACATAATCATGATCATAAGAGTACTCAATTTCATAAACTATAATATAATACTATGATTTTCCAACTCAGAACCCTAAAAATCCATGCTTTGATACTTAAAGCCTTCATTTAAACATAATAAATAAATCTAAAATTTAATTACTTCACTATATAAATTACATAATTTGAAATTTATAT
Source organism: Beta lomatogona (assembly GCA_947646795.1). Lineage (NCBI taxonomy): Eukaryota > Viridiplantae > Streptophyta > Magnoliopsida > Caryophyllales > Amaranthaceae > Beta > Beta lomatogona. The sequence goes on from CANSNZ010000730.1 coordinate 112,810, forward strand.
TTAAATCATTAAACTATAAACTTTAATCATGAAAACATTAAATCAATCCTTAAAAATATAAACTTTTAATTAATTAAAAATAGGGGAGGAAGAAATAACCAAAAGAGAGGAAGCAGGAAGAAACACGGCACCAAGGGAGAGCTGCCATCGGCGGTGGTCGGTCTGGGCTGCTGCCGTCGACGTGAGACTCCTTCTTTAGACACATAATGACCCAAAAATGCTACTTTCTCCAAACGAAACTCACACTTAGAGAACTTGACAATATAATTGATTATTCCTAAGCATCTCCATGCTCTTCTTCACTCTTTGATTAAATCAAGATATCATCAATGAATACCACAACGAACTTATCTAGGAACTCATGGAATATCCTATTCATCAAATTCATAAATATAACCGGAGCATTAGTCAGTCCAAACGACATCACAGTAAACTCATAATGACCATAACGCATCCTAAACGCTGTCTTAGATATATCCTTATCAGCTACCCTCAACTGGTGATACCCCGAACGCAAATCAATCTTTGAAAACATACTCGCTCCATTCAACTGATCGAACTGATCATCTATCCTAGGCAAAGGATACTTGTTCTTAATAGTCACATTGTTCAACTCCCTATAGTTAATGCACAACCTCATATTTCCATCTTTCTTCTTCACAAACAACACAGGAGCTCCCCAAGTTGACGCACTAGGCCTAATATAACCCTTATCCAACAGCTGTTGTAACTGCGTCTTCAGCTCACTCATCTCAGGAGGTGCCATTCTATATGGTGCCTTAGAAATAGGTGCGGTGCTAGGAACTAAGTCTATGGTGAACTCAACGGCTCTTTCGAGCGGCATATCGAAATCTTTCTTGGAAACACATCCATTAACTCATTCACAATTGGTACATCCTCAATCTTCAATCCAACCTCTTTACTTACATCTTGCACACTAGAGAAAAACAAATCATATCCCTTCTTCATCAACTTCTTCACTTGCATTGCAGAAATGACCTCAAAGTTCTTAGGCTTCCCAAAACGTCGATACGAAGTTAACTTCCCCAAAGGGGCTTCTCAACACTACTTTTCGAGCTTCACAGTCTATTTTGGCCTTATAGAAACCTAACCAATTCATCCCAAGAATAACATCTAGGTCTCCCAGTATTGAATTCTATCAAATTAGAAGGAAATACACGAGTCTTATATCTTCGGAGGCAAATCTTTAAACAACTTGGTACACCTTATGACTTCTCCGGTAGGTATACTAATAGGCGGAGTCAATTATATCAAAATCTACCAATCCCAGACTTTTAATTATGGAAGACGAAATAAACGAATAAGTTTCCCCAGAATCAAATAACGCTTTAATGAGAATGGAGTTAATAGAGAAAGTACTAAAAACTACGTCGGCATATCGTTCAGCTTCATTGCAACTCATCACGGAGGCTTATTCTGATTGTTGTTGCTCTCACTAGCAAGCTTACTGTAGCTTCCTTAATTGTTTAGTGACCCTATAGGCTTCGAACCTTGATTTTCTAATTGATTGAACCCAGACCTTCCCTGATTACTACCCCTATTACCATTCTGCTATTTCCTCTGCTTGGTGAAGCACTCATACTCCCTATGCCCCTTCTTTTGGCAGTAGTTACAGGTTACTAGGTCTCCCTTACAGTCTCTACTAGGGTGGTTCGAGTTACACTTCTTATAATTGTAAGTCCTTTCAGACTGACCCTTATTGTTATAGCCCTGACCATTTCTCCCTATTAAATTTCGTTCTCATTTCTATTCTTCTTAAAGTTCCACTAATTTCCTCCAGTAGAAATCTTTTCTTTTCTCACCCACTACAACATTCTTTTTGTCATGTCTTGACTGAAGACCATAAATATGGGCGGCTCTTCCATACACATCATCTAGAGATGTAAAAGTCTCACCACCTAACCCCAGTTGGATTTCCTCAGTCAAACCTTGATCAAATCTTTGAGCCTTTAGCTCTTCAGTGGCTACTACCTCGGGTGTAAACCTAGACAATGCTATGAACTTGGTATAATACTCAGAGATGGTCATGCTCCCCATCCTAAGGTTTATGAACTTCGGAGCCTTCTGTTTCCTCATAAAATAGGGTGAAACTTTCCTCTTAAAGCAGCAATAAAGGAATCCCAATTAAACCCTTCAACAACACTAAGTATAGTCCCATTCTCTTTCCATCATAAGTCAGCCTCATCTTTCAGATACAATACAGCTTGACCTACTTTCATAACTTCATGACAATTTACAGCTCCAAAAATCTCTTCAAACTCCCTAATCCAACTCTCTAAGAAGGTAGGGTTAGCTTGCCCCTTAAAGTATGGCGGTTTAATCTTAACTAGTCTTTTAAACATGTCCCTAGCAGGATCGGGACGCTCAACTCTTTCTTGAGTTAATTTCTCTGCCAATAGGTGTATAGCAGAAGCTAAGGCATTATTGTTGTTAGCCATTCTAATGTGCGGCCTGAAATTTAACGTAACTCTACTTTAGGTTTCGATACATAACTTACTTGCCATTCTCTACGAAGGCAACACTTGATTTGACCATACAAGATCGCATCAACATATAATTCTCATGAAGTTATAATAGTGCCACAGTATAAATCATCATCAATCATATACTCATTCATGGATAGTATTCACATCAATAATATACACGTGTGAAGATGAAATAAAATTCAATCACAACAACAAAATAAAATATTCTCATTCGCGTACTAAAATAAATTCTTACTCACTTGAATAACTAAATATTTACTTTTATTCCTCAAAATGATGATACTAACATTTTTCGAATCCATAATAACTATACTTTTTCCTTAACAAGATAAAGGTACTAAAGAAAGAAATTTAAACCATTATAACTTGACTACTTATCCAACAATTATTCTTAAAGCATAAATACTTGCATATTCTAAGGAGATACATTATCAGTCTTATCCTTAATTTCCTTGTACTTATCTGGAGTAAATACCTCATCTTCAACGTCCTCAGTGTTATAGTAGAAACATCTTCTAGTTCTAGTAGATCTTCGCATCTTCTTAGGTTGAGGCTCGTCCTCTTCTTACTTAGAATCACGCTCAACTCTCAAAACAATATGGTAGATGTCCATTCTGGTATGTCCTCTAGCACAGTCAAGCTCCTGAACAATCTCATCATCGTTATCAGGCATACCTACTCTTAACACATTACGCATGATGACTTCTAGGCTAGTGTAGCTATCACAGTCCGACTCTCCATCATTTTCATCAACACTTAACGTAATCGAGTTAAAGTAGCTCCCTACTCTAGTAGCTTCTCTATCAGTCATATCTCTAGGTCTGTTTACTGATGAATACGACATCTATAAACAAATGATACTCTCACTTAGCGTATGTTCCCAACAATAAACAATAAGCAAGAATAAACAATAATTTAAAGCATAGGAATAGCATAAAACAGTTAAGCAGGGAAGAAAAATATAAACATACTGAACTAACTATTTTAATGCAGACATATAATATTTATATCCTATATGCCCTTTTTATACTACCCATCTCTCACAAAATTAATAAAGTAATCAAAATAAACTAGAAGTATTAAAAGAAATAACTAATAAATATATATATATATAATTTTTTTCGAATTTATTAAAAAACCGAAAATTTAAATTAAAATAACGAAAATCAAAATTTTCGAACAAAAGCAATTCGAACAAAATAAAAAAAATCGAACCCAAAAATTAATTAATTCGAACCAAATACAAATTTCAAACTTATTTCTAAAATTTTTAAACATTGAAACCTTGAAACATGTTTCAAAAAGTGATTTAAACACAACGAATAAGTAGGAGCTCGTTTTCTATGAAATTCATTTTAAGTAACTACGAGCCTAAAATTTAAAGTTGGTACGAATGGCCAATAAAAACCTAAAGCTCCAAGATACCACTTTTTAACACCCCGACAATTCTCTATTTTCCAAAATACCTTTTCAATATAAAACTTAGAGAATTATCAAAGCATTATCGCCCGTGTAATAACGTATCGGCTTATTCAGAATTTTGCAGCGGAAATAATAATAAGTAATTTTGAAAATAAAACTTAGTTAACCAAAAGTCAACTTCAAAAGTCAAACCAACATAAAGTCATAAGTCAACTGTAAAAGTAAAAGTCAACTATAAAATAATGACTTCCCGAACCCATGATGCATCATCTTCAAACCTGAAATGGACGATGTTCTATTGATCCCGAGAGATTGCTCACCAAATGGGTCATCACAGGATCAATAAGGCATAGTCATGATCAACATACACACATAAAACACATAATCAGCAAACTGAGTACTACATAGTAAATAAATATAAAACCTAACTTGATACTAATCAACGTTAAGTAGGGATAAATAATAATATAATAATATAGCAGACTACTTTTACTGAACTTGACTCCACAACCATTAAGTTAATTAATTTAGATGGAACAGGCAATGGAAAGATTTGTCCCAGCCAAACCATGTATTCAATTTAGAAGACGAAGCACGGGCGCGACTCCGTACTCCCCTGACCTACGATATCGAGGAACCTTTTAAATAAAAATAGGACACGGTGATCAATCCGATTTCAAGAAAAGCCATGGGCTGCAACTATGTACTCCAACTCATACTAGTCCCACAATGCATGCAAAATAGAACATGCATTTAGGAAAACGAAAACGAACATTTTACTGTTGAAGTGAAGCACTACAATAATTCACTTACGAAAACGAACATCTTACTATTGAAGTAGAACATTACAAGAGTTCACTAATAAAAACGAACATTTTTTACTATTGAAGTGGAACATTACTAGAATTCAATTACGCAAATGAACGTTTTACTGTTGAAGTGAAACATTACCAGAATTTAATTACTTAAATAGAACATTTACTCATCAAAGATAAAACATATTTTCACGAAAAATAAAACATATTTTTGCTGAAAAATAAGCTGTAAACGAACATTTTTTAAAATAGAACATTTGCTTATCGAAAATAAAACAATTTTCACGGAAAATATAAAATAATTTTCTGCTGAAAAATAAGCTTAAAACGAATATTTATTGAAATAGAGCATTTGCTTATTTAAAATAGAACAATTTTCACGAAAAGTAAAATATATTCTTGTGCTGAAAAAATGCTTAAAACGAACATTTATTGAAATAGAACAATTAATTTGCTTATTGAAAATAAAACAATTTTTACGGAAACCGAACATATTATTTCACTGAAAAATATGCTTAAAACGAACAATTATTGAAATAGATCATTTATTAATAAAAATGGAACAAATTTACTTGGTGCATCGTGCTCCTGAGAGTACAATAGAATTTTCAATTAGTATGAGAGCAATGGACTCACTTCTATTATTCTTTTCTTCGTTACTAGAAGACATGTGAAATGACCCCTTTTTTCCCATTTATTCCTCTATTATTGGAGTTGTAGTAAACTAATAAAACATAAGAAAACAACGATGAAAGTGAATTCCTAAAACAAGGTGAAAATAACATAGCTATTCAAAATCCCTTTCCTAAAAGCTTGATAAGTCAACAAAATTGTGTCTCACTCAGCTCATCGCATTAATCATGACCGGGTTAGTTTCTGACAATTAAAACTTAGGAGCATATTGGTCTTCTATATCACTATCGTTAAACATCTTCCTCTTACCTACATATTGGTACTAGTATTATTTATAAGCTTACCCCTTCACATACATTTTCACAACTTTCGGGAACTCAACTCTCACTCTCTCAACATATACATATATAGTTCCCATATCCTTTTCTAGATAACTAGCCATGGTGGTCGAAGGCGGCAGCGGAGGCGGCGGGCATCCCGGCTTTATGTTACGTGTCTTAAGGGGACAGTGGTTCATGGTGCTTTCCGCTCTACTAGTGTTGTCGATGTCAGGGGCCACTTACATGTTTGGATCATACTCTAAGGACATAAAAACGTCCCTAGGATATGACCAAACTACCCTCAATCTCCTTAGTTTCTTCAAGGATTTAGGGTCCATCGCAGGGGTACCCTCAGGGCTATTAATGGAAGTCACCCCTCCTTGGGTGGTTCTAGTCGTTGGTGCTCTTCTCAACTTCTTTGGTTACTTCATGATTTGGCTCGCCGTTACCGATCGCATCGCCAAGCCAGCAATTTGGCAAATGTGCCTGTATATTTGCATAGGTACGTGTTTAATCATAAGTAGTCTAGTAATGATCTAATCATATACTACATCTATTAATGAATACAAAGCGCTTTGTGTGAGACGTATCAGGATCATTTAGAATGATTGAGACAATTATCAATTCTATGGACTTAAACGGGTAGATGTTTTGGGTTAAACTGGCATAAATTTTTTTATTGGTAAAATGAATAATCTCTGGACTGCCCTCGCATAGGACCCGACCTAGAGGCTCAAACACTTGGAAGGAGGAGAAATGGTAAGGGGAATCCTCCTCCAAGCTCTCCTCACTTGGTGTGATTTGGAGTTCAGAGCATCATTATTGATGAATGAAAAAAAAAAAATCATCCCACTCTCTTTCTAACTTTCTCTCTCTACAAAATTACATCCCACAATCTTTTCCCACTTTTTTCTTAACAATGAACCAAAAAAAAGATCATCCCAACTACTTTTTCCTCTCTCTTACTTTTTGACCCCACCCAACTACTTTTTCTCTCTCATCACCCAACCACCATTCTACAATATTTTTATTATTTACTTTTTATTAATATAAAATATTCATTACTAATTGATATTTTATTACTAATTAATTAAATTAAAAATTTTAAAATTATAATTATCATTTTAATAATTAATTTATCTATATAATTAGATTTTATTAATTACGTAGCATACGTAATTAGCGTTTTTATTAATTAATTGAAATAAATTAGAACAAGTACAAGAAATTAGTGAAAATGGAGAAAATTATATATGTCCAAAATATAGCAAAATGGGTCTTTATTTATAGAGCTCGGAAAAATAGAGCCGTTGGTATTTTTTTTATATTTTTTTGATTTGTATTTTTAAAAATATAACCATTGCAAAATTTACAATGGTTATATTTTTAATGGCCAATAGGAAGCTGACATGTGGAAAGGTGTCCCACTTGTCACGCTGCCAGCTTCTGCGCGTGTGTCAGTCTAGCTGAATTTTTTTTGGCTTTTCGCCAGCCAAAACGATGGAGCTCTCTCACAGCTCCAGCTAAAACGCGTCGTTTTGACTGGGGAGAAGCCAAAAAGATTATATTTTACCAGATCAGGCGGTGGGTCCCACTCCCACGCCTGATCATCGTTTCAATCGTCCCATACAATTTTTTTTTTTGCAATCACCCCTCAATCTTTGTTTCATTCATTGTTAAGGGGGGGTTTTTTTTAAGATCAAGTATGTAATCTTTTTTTTTCACTCATCATTAAGGGTGCCCTTAAAGTTATGAGGTGAAATCCCCACCAAGTGTGCCAAGTTGAGCTTGGTAGGTAAAACTAATATTTTTTGTGTTAAACTAATGGAAAATTTGCCAAAAAAAAAGTTTTAAAAGTTTAATTTTGCGAAAAAAAACCTTTTAAAGCATTATTTGCAGAAAAAAAACCACAAACTTAATTTATTTTGCAAGCTGAAACTTATACAAATTTTCCGGTGTGGTTTTTAGATGCATAGGGTTGGCCCTTCTATCTTCTATTAACCCCTATCTCCATTAACTGCAGTACAGCCCATATACATCTCAAAAACCACACTGGAAAATGCATGTGGGTTTCCGTTTCATCTTGCAAAATAAATTAGATTTGTGGTTTTTTCTGCAAAAAATGCTTTAAAAAGTTTTTTTTCGCAAAACTAAACTTTTTAAAGGTTTTTTTTTTGACAAATTTTCCTAAATTAATAGATGTTAAATTTAAACGGATACTCATCTCAATTTTATCTTGTACTAAGACATTGTCACAAAATATTTCTCGTAATATATAACTGTAGCCTATAGAAATAAAAAGGCATACCACGTTTTGCATGTTAATCTAACCTCGTTGCAGCCCCAACTCTTGGGATTGGGTATTTGGGTGGAACATGAAAGAAATTTGTTACCTTAAAAAATACGAGCTATGATAAATATCTAATTGCTAGATGTTAGTATAGATGTTTACTAACATCTAGCAAGGAATAAAAAAATAATTAAAAAAAATATAAAAAATAAAAAATACATTTTTTTATTGGCAGATTCTTATTTACCTTTTAATATATAAAAACACTAGTTGGGTTGCATGAACACTATTTATTTTTCACGAACACTAATTGTTACCTTAAAAAATACGAGCTATGATAAACATCTAATTGCTAGATGTTAGTCTAGATGTTTACTAACATCTAGCAAGGAATAAAAAAATAATTAAAAAAATATAAAAAATAAAAAATACTTTTTTTGTTGGCAGATTTATATTTACCTTTTAATATATAAAAACACTAGTTGGGTTGCATGAACACTATTTATTTTTCACGAACACTATTTGTTAGTTATATAAACAATATTTGCAGATGAATGAACACTATTTGTTAGCATCACATTTTCCGAGGTTACTGTTTTGTTTGACTAACAACTTTACCTTTATTCTAATTGGGTTGCATAAACACTATTTATCTTTCATGAGCACTATTTGTTAGTTGTATAAACACTATTTGTAGTTACACGAACACTAATTGTACTTGCATGAACACTATTTATTAGCATAGCAATTTTCGACATCAATTTTTTGTTGACTGACAACTCACAATTTTCGAGATCACTTTTTTGTTTGACTGACAACTTTTTCCCATGTACATTGATAATTTTACCGCTGTTAGAAGTTTACTAACATCTAGCAATTAGATGTTTATCATTTCTCCAAAAATACAGCCAGAAGTGGAACCTTTGGCCTCAAAGTGGCTGGGAGAAAATTATCCTAACTAAATATAATATTTATTGTACTTTTAATAAGTATACAACGATAAGCAACTATATTATTCTTTTTATACAAAACGATAAAGGTGGTTTAAAGGATGTGGACAAAACCATTAATAAAAAATATTAATTAATATATGAAATCACATAGCAAAACTTTAGAGAGAGGGGCTCCCCCTTCTCTCTATAACCCTAGCCCCCAAATCAACTTCTTTAGAAATTTAAACCCTAGCCTCCTCCCTCTTCTCTTCCTCCTAGATCTAGCCATTTTTATGGCTTAGTTTGTCAAGTAGTCCAATTTCTCTTGTCATCAGTCGGACATTTGTTCTTCTAGCCTCTTAATTAGCTTTCGCCTTTCTAAAATTAGTCAATTTGGCAATGGTTGCTCGCGGTGTGGGTGGTGGTCGCTCGACTGTAGATCCTGGCCGAAGCTACTGTGTTCTGCTTGCAGTGTGGGTGCTGCTGGTTTTGAGCCAATCTTCTTCTCCCTATTGGCGGGGCTCGGGTCGGGGGTTTCAATTCTCCTTTCGTTCGGGTTTCAACTCTCTAGTTCAGTTAGTTCTCGCGGTGGATCATGGGTGTTCTCGTCGCCGGTGTTTCGCTCGCGGTGGGTCGGTGTTCGCATTGGCTGGTTTTTGCGGCGGCTCCGGCGATTGCTGGATTTATTTTCTTTTTCCTGTATTTATTTAATTTTCTGTTTTATTTAGTTCTTGTTTTTTAGTTGTTAGATTTGTGGTTGGTCTTTGTTTGTTGTGGCCTCAAGTAATTGTGGTTCTCTTGAGAAGATTTGGGAGCTTATTTATTTTCAGTGGTGTTTGTCTTGCCCCTCGAGAAGGGTTTCACGAAGTTGTCTTCAGTTGGCCTGGGGAGATGGTGTGTTGCCGCAGCTAGGGATGTCAATGAAGTAGGATCTGGACCGGATCCTCCAGGATCCAGATCCGTTTTTCAAGCATGGATCCATATCCAACCCAGATCCGCTGGGTAATAATATTGAGGATCCATATCCTATGGATCCAAAACGAATCCTAGCCTATTTTCTTCAAACGACTTTAATTTTCACAATAATTAAAGATTTTTAAGAACAAAACAACGCCATTTAGAATCTTCATTTGTCGATGTTGAAGTACACAAGCATTCAACCTTAATATAATAAATCCAAGCATAAATAACAATAAGAGTTTAACATTAATTGTTACCCTTTTAAATATATATTTTAAAATAATTTTCAAAAACGAGTAATGAATCCGGGTAATTAGGACCCGGTACAGATCCGTTTTGAAAAACTAGGATCCATATCCTACCCGGATCCGTAGGGTCCAAAATTTGAGGATCCAGATCCGCTGAAAAACGGATCTTGATCCACTGATCCGGGTTGGGTCCATTACCCACTGACATCCCTAGCCGCGGCGAAGCATCTACTCGAGTTTCTTAGTGCTCTCTTTTCTTCTACTCCCTCCGTCCCATATTATAGTTCTTCTTTCCTTTTAGAGTGTCCCAAAATATAATTCTTGTTTCTATTTTGATTCCACACTTTTCCATGATTTTCCTAGAAAAATTGTGTCACCATTATTTATTTGCTTATTGGAAATAGTTTTTTGCTTTGCTTATTCAACCCAAGGGTTGAATTAGTCATGCATTTAATACTCTTTCACCACTTATTGTCATTCTCTCTCCTAAAATCAGTTTTTTCCCCATACCATTTATTAATAATAATTTACATTTCTCTTAGATTCTATTTATCTTAATACCCGTGAAAAATAGAATCAGGCACTATAACATAGGACGGATGGAGTATATTTTTTTTGTACTTGAAGCTTGTTGTAACCACCCTTATAGGTGTTTTAGGGCGTGTCTCTTGTGTGTACACCTCCTAGTTTTCTTCCCTATCAAAAAAAAAATATCCTGTATTTTCTTGTCAGAATTTTCAAATTATATTTTTACCAAATATACTAAATAACCCAATCTTGTGTGCTGTCATTAGCAAAAAAAAAAAAAAAAAAAGGTTAGCAAGTACTCAATTAGCATCAAACTTATTTATCTTATCCTCACAAGTCATGAAAGCACTCTTATCTACTTATATATTATTGACTTAATATATCATCTTCACAATCATACAAGGAGTATGTACCATCTTATCTTCACTTCTTAGATCACATTTACCTTTGAAAAGTATTACTAATATGATATTGCCTCACCTTTTACAGTTGCATGTGAACCACGACACGATATTTGAACATTTGATGTGATATACAATCTTCGAAACAGACCATGCAGTCCCTCTCATAAAACAGAGGTATTACTATAAAAGAATCTGGGCTACCACTAGCCTCTCCCATTAATGTCAATTGCCTTCTACTGTCCTAACTTAAGACTACGTTTTCTTCACCTTTTCATAATACTTATTTTTGTTAAAATTAAATCAGATTAGACCAAATCAGAAAATTTTATACCACACTAAACAATGTCTTCTTGATTCTATTTACTAATTACAAGATATATTTAATTTCATATTAATAAAAATTATAAAGATTAGATCTTTGGCAAACTACATGTTGAGACAAACCCAACTCACGCCTGAATATATTTTTCCATATAGATTATTGGCATAAGATTACGGTCAAAGTTAAGTCAGATTATTGCAAAACCAAATTTCACCAAATAAATATCAGAATAGACCAGACCATATTATAAAAATATTCAACCTTAATAATATTTATCCTAATTGAATAGTAATCATAAAATCGAACATACACTTAAGTACATCGCAACTAAGGCTATGTTTAGTTCACCTGAAATATTCTGATCTGAACTTATCAGATCTGATCTGATCTGAACTTATTTTTTCTGATCTGATCTGATCTGAACTTATTTTTTCTGATCTGATCTGATCTGAACTGAACTGATCTGATCTGATCTGATCTGAACTGATCTGAACTTATCTTTTAAAAAACACATTATTACTAATATTATTATTACTTTGTATTTCATTACTAGTATTACTATTACTATCATTTTATTAGTATGCACAACTTTCAATAATAATAATATAATAATAATAATTTTATAATAATAATAATAATAATATAAATAATATTATAATAATAATAACAATAATAATAATAATAATATAGATAACATCATAATAATAATAATAATAATAATAATAATAATAATTATTATTATTATTATTATTATTATAGCATAATTAGTTCTTTTTTTTGAAAAAGAGCACATTAGTATATGAACATACAATTACAAAATAAAAGACTAAGGACTCTTGCGTCCAATAGTATGGCTTCTTACCTCCCACGTGGGAGAAAGGTTCAAATCTTGGTGGAAGCATATAATTCAATATTGTTGTGGGTGGGGGAGAGGGGTTGGGGCTTGTTGGGTCTTTAGGTGAGTGACCCTGTGCGAGGGCAGCCCAAGGAAAATTCATCTTACTACGGATTCCAGAAAGAGGCCCAAAAAAATTAAAAATAAAAGAACACTCATGTTCAAGGTCCGTTAATAATAAGAATTTAGGTAGTAATGAAAAGAACATATAATGATATTAAAAAAACATATACTGAAAGAGCATACAAGATCTATTTAAAGAACACATTTTAAAAATAAAAGATAGATGTTATTTTTATATTGATGACATGTTTGGATTTAACTAACAACATGTTATTTGTTATATCAATAAATTGTTATATCATATGATCTTGAACAAAATGGTTAAATATTCTTCTTATATCGTTGAATTGTTCTATATAAACTTTGTTTTTAAAGATAAGTTGAAATCCTTTGTAGGAAAATTTTTGAACGTGATGACAACACCATTAGGTTATCCCATGCTACTCATATTTTATATAAACTAGTAATATATAATTTATATTATTCTACCAAAATTGTTTTAAAAAATAAACATCATATACTATTGTCATGTTCGTTACATGTACAAATCAAAAAGAACATCACACATCAAATTATTAATTAGAATAAATATAAAAAAAAGAACACTTACAAATGCCAAAAGAACTTTTTTCTTCTTGAACACAAATAGCTTCAAATAGTGATATCAATGACATTTATAATGATAGCAACGACATTAATAATAATTACCAATATTAATAATAATAAGTACAACAACAACAATAATAATAATCTTTTCGAACAAATGTACTAGTAAATAATATTAATAGTAAGAGTAATAATAATAATAATAATAATAATAATAATAATAATAATAATAATATAATAATAATAATAATAATAATAATAATAATAATAATAATAATAATAATAATAATAATAATAATAATAATAATAGCATTAGTAATACTAATAATCATAATAATCATGATGATAATAATAATAATAATAATAATAATAATAATAATAATAATAATAATAATAATAATAAGTTTTTAAATATAAGCATTATCTGAACTTATCTGATCTGATCTGATCTGATCCGAACTTATCTGATCTGATCTGATCTGATCCGAACTTATCTGATCTGAACTTATTTTTTTAATCTGATCTGAACTTATTTTTTTAATCTGATCTGATCTGATCTGGTCTGATGTGATCTGATCTGAAATAAGCAAAAATAAGGCAAACTGAACATAGCCTAAGTGCATGTGTCCGAAACTAATTAGTAAAAAAATTGATTTTGTATGTACCTAGGTTTTCTAATAATAAAAATGATGATGATGATGATATATAAAGTACCTAAACTCTAATATGTGCTAACCCTATTTTCTAAATAGATGAATATATGAACATAATAGAAATTTTAATCCATTTTTAAGAATTGATCAGCCAAAACAAAATTTTGGTGTTCGTTATGAAAATGATTGGAAGAATAATTTAATTTGGACCTAAAACTCTAATTGTGAGAATGCTTGTGTTTGTTTTGGGGGGGGGATATTGATGAGAGAGTATTGGGCGTGTGTTAATATACAATAATAAGTGTCTTCCAAAGTTGCCAAAAAAAAAAACAACTTATTTTTAAGAATGCTCATAAATGGTGTTAATTTTCTAGCTTATTGTCATGTTAAAAATAATTAAGTACTAATCAACTACCGTTTATTATTAGACATATAATTTTGTGTAAATAACTTATATGGACTTGGTCCACAATAAATTAGTGTGGACCTAATGCTAATTCATGTGATTTATGAAAAAAAAAAGATCACTATATAAAAAATATATATATAAAAGATGAGTAAATATAGGTTGTTAACTTTGGCTATGTGAAAAAAAAAAATGTTACTATGTCACAAAGTGAAAATTTTACCATGATAAACTAATGTGAGAAATAGTCACTATATTAAAAAAACAGTCACTATGGTAGATATAAACTGTATAATATAACTTTAAGATTTTAAAAAGGTTACTATATGGAAAAAAAGGGTAACTATGTCACATAAGTGGCTTTGGTCCACAATAATATTATTGTGGACCAGGTCCACGCAAGACTAACTCTAATTTTGTATGGTTCTAGCAACGACTGATATTATTAGTTAGTTTTTTTTTTGAGAGGAAAAGTAGTGCATTAAATTAATCAAGGGACAGAGTGTCCATGAGTACATACGGTGAAACATTGTTGGGACAGTGATTAATCCAACATTGTTCGATACCAAAAGGCACTACTTTTGCAAGGTGGTGGGCAGCATAATTCCCACCCCTTTTGACATGAGAAAAACTAATAGCATGAAATTCAGTACAAAGAGAAATGATATCCTCTAATATCGCATCCAAGTCCGAGAAATAGATAGCAGCCTTGGATAGACGAGAGACAATAACCTGTGCATCCGATTCGATAATCACCTCTCTAAATCCTTGCTTCTTCGCCCAAACCATGGCCATGTAAATTGCCTTAGCTTCAGCAACATCAGACGGCCACCAAGCTTTTTGTCTTCTCACAGTCGAAAACAAGACTCGACCATCTTTATCCCTCGCTATGGCTCCTAAACCCACTTGTCCTTCCTCGCTAAGGGACGCATCTGTGTTGATCTTTACGAGATCTCCCACTGGCGCTTGCCATTTATCTGCACTAGGATCCCCTAACCGCTTCAAACCAGCATAGATACGCTGGGTGTAAAGGTTGTGCTCTTCAACTTGGCGGAAGACACGCTGTGCCAAGACTTCAAGGGGCACGCACTTTGTTGTCGAAAACGTATTTATTACGTTCAAACCAGATGTTCCATGCTAGAAAACAGCCTCGTTGCACCAATTTGCCATCCAAATCACCCCACTTCGAAACCATCTCAAGTAAGTCCATCTCAGAATGACCTTCAATCAGTTCGCTACACCCACAATCAGCCCATAGCCTACGAACTCTTTCGCATCCAAAGAGAGCATGTTTGATCGTTTCATCTTCATCAGAACACCAAGGACAGGAAGCCGCCTCTATGATGTGCCGAGCCTTAAGAGAAGCTCGAACAGGAAGCGTGCCAGTGCACACTCTCCACAAAAAGTGCCGAGCCTTAGGTGAGATCTCCCATTTCCATAATCCAACCCAAGCTTCATGATAGTCATCTAGATTTCCTCCTTTCCCCAACATATAAGCGGTTTTAACCGTGTATTTCCCATCTTTCGAGTAGGCCCACATCAAATCATCAACACCTCCGCGGGAGCAAAGAGGGATAGCTAGGATGCATTTCGTATCTCTAACAGTAAAATATCGTTCGAGAAGCTCAATACGCCATTCCATCTTCCCATAATCAATCAAGTCACCCACAACATTCAAGCCTTCAACTTCCTCACTCTCTATAAATCTCCCCCTCTCATCACCTATCCAAGGATCCTTCTAAATATCAATGTATTTCCCACTACCCACTCTAAACATAATCCCCTCCTTCACCAAACTTTTGGCACTCCAAATACTTCTCCAAGAGAAGCTATTTGAGTACCCTAGACTCGCATTAAGCACATCACAGTTAGGATAGTATTTTGCCTTCAATACACGGCTAAGAAGAGAGTTTTTGTAGTGAATGAGACGCCATACCTGTCTTCCCAACAACGCATCATTGAAGATCGCTAGATCTTTGAAGCCTAACCCTCCCATACATTTTGGCCTGCACAATTTAACCCAACTCATCCAGTGCAACTTTCGAGCATCACCCTGTCCACCCCACCAAAATCGAGCCATAGCTGAACTAATCTCCTGAATGATCGCCACCGGAAACTTGTACACGCCCATGAGATATGAAGGTATAGCCTGAATGACAGCTTTTACCAACACCTCTTTCCCTGCCCTTGAAAGTAGCTTTTCTTTCCATCCTCTTAATTTCTTCCACACACGATCTATGATACTCCTGAACATCAATTTCTTCGAGTTGCCACAAACAGTAGGAATACCCAAATACTTCTGATGCTTGTCAACTTGCTTCATCTGGAGCAGATTAATCAACTCATCTCTTCGTTCTCTGCTAACTCCTTTACTGAAGGACACCTCCGACTTTTCATAATTAATTTTATGCCCGGATGCTTTTTCGTATTGGTTGAGAATATCAACTATTGTTAAGCATTCCTGTCGGGTGGCTCTAGTAAAGAGTAAGCTATCATCTGCAAAAAGAAGATGTGATACCTCAGGTCCATTTCTGCTAGCTTTTGCACCATGAAGACTCCTTTCATTAACCTTCTGCTGAATCATCTGTGAGAAAGCATCAGCAACAAGGATAAATAGAAAGGGGGAGAGAGGGTCTCCCTGTCTCAGACCCCGCGCTGGAAAAACAGAACCACACACTTTCCCATTGATCAGGAAGGAATAAGAAATCGTAGACACACAGTTCATCACCAAGTTCACCCATCTTCCATCAAAACCCATAGTAAGAAGGAGTTTGCGTAGGAAACCCCACTCTACTCTGTCGTAGGCTTTGCTCATATCTAACTTCATAGCCATGATTCCTGTTCTGCTTTTATTGCGTTGCTTCATAGTGTGAAAGATTTCCATCGCAATCAGTGAGTTGTCTGTAATCATACGTTCAGGAACAAAAGCACTCTGATTCTCCGTTACAATGGCAGGGAGAACCTTTTTAAACCTAATTACAAGAGCTTTAGAAGCAATCTTATACAGCACATTACATAAGCTTATTAGTTAGTTGAAGCAACTAATTAGTAAGCTAAGTGCTATTGTTTATTAATATGCAGTTTTCACGGTGTAACTAGATGTATAATAGAGACTCTACCGACTTAGATATTTATATCACGTTTCCTTTGGCAGCGTAAAAATACACTCCCTCCGTTTTTTTAGATGTAACATTGGACTTTTCACATTTGTCGAGGCACAACTTTGACCGATAATATCTCTAATTGTATAAAAGTAAAAATTATAAAAAATATATATTGGAAAGTGTATACCGTGACGAATCAAACACGATCCCACATGACTAAATTTTTTCTTATGTATAAATGACAGTTAATGGCCAAAGTGTATTGGATGAATAGTGTCCAAAATCAATATGTTACATCTAAAAAACGGAGGGAGTATTTAATTAATGATCAACCACTATCAGTCTATCACAACAACACAATAGCTCTTACAAATTAAATGCATCCATATATAATATACTCCCTTAGTACTAGAGATGGCAATGGGTCCAGGTTCCTAACCAAACCCGTCTAGACCCTACCCTAATTGAAGAGTATGGGTCTTAATTTTTTGGACCTTATGGGGTAAGGGCAGGGTAAGGGTCCACTTCTCAAATACCCAGACCTTACCCATAGACCCACCCAAACTAAAATATATAATTTTTAAATTTTTAAATTTAAAATAAATTTATATATTTAATATACAACAGATGTAAGAAACCCTTCCGTCAAAATAAAATCCTCAATCCTTTACCCTAGCCGCACTCTCACAGTCTCATCTTACCGGTATCTCACTCTCTCGCTCCAAAATATTTCCTTTATTCATATTTGGATGTATGAGACTTTTCGGATGTGAAAAAACTATGTATTTCTATGTAATATGATATTTTGTGTGCTAATTGACAGCTTTATATGTTGAATTGTGCTTAACAATTATATATACACGTGAAAATATAAGCAGAAAAAAATTTGTATTGGACCCATTCTAAGCCTAGACCCTACCCATACCCTATCGAACCCTATGGGTACGGGTAAGGGTCCTAAAATTTTTTACCCTATGAGTATGGGTAGGGTGTGGATCTACATCCAAAAATAGGGTATGGTAAGGATCTAGTCTTACCCTACCCAGATTTTACCCATTGTCATCCCTACTAGTCAGTACTCAGTAGTCCCTCAAATATCATATATACGTCATGTATTATTGTTGTTAGTTAATAATATTCTTTGTACCTTTTTATATAGGTGCAAACTCTCAAGCCTTTTCAAACACTGGTGCACTAGTTACTTGTGTGAAGAACTTTCCAGAGAGCCGAGGAGTGGTTTTAGGCTTGCTAAAAGGGTTCGTTGGTCTAAGTGGTGCAATCATAACACAAGTCTACTTTGCATTTTATGGTACCAAAAACTCCAAGTCATTAATTTTACTCATTGGTTGGCTACCAGCAGTTATTTCATTTGCATTTTTGCGCACCATCCGATTTATGAAACTTACTAGAAACAAAAATGAAGTCAAAATCTTCTATCAGTTTCTCTATATCTCCCTTGGCCTCGCCAGTTTTCTCATGTTCATGATCATACTTCAAAAGACTATGACTTTCACTCGAGGTGAGTACGTAGGAAGCGGTATCGCGGTAATTATTTTGTTACTTTTACCTCTTTACACTGTGATCAAAGAAGAGTACAAGAAGAATAAACAAGAAATGGTAAAAGGTAAGGAAGATAACATGGAAGATGACATAGTTAAAAATGTTACTAATTTATCACATCACACTTGTAGAGAGGTAGATTCTTGTTTTCAAAATGTTTTTCGGCCTCCGAACGAGGGGAAGATCATACCATACTACAAGCGCTTTTTAATATCGACATGCTCATTCTTTTTATTACTATCATAAGTGGAATTGGCGGGACACTGACTGCCATTGATAATTTGGGTCAAATTGGGACATCGCTCGGGTATCCGGCTCGTAGTATAAACACATTTGTGTCCCTAGTGAGTATATGGAACTACTTGGGTCGGGTCGTGGCGGGTTTCTATTCGGAGCATTTATTAAAGAAGTACAAATTTCCAAGGCCTCTTTTCCTCAGTTTAATGCTCTTGCTATCTTGTGGTGGGCACCTTTTGATTGCTGTCAATGTGCGTAATGGGCTTTATGTTGCAACCGTGATTATTGGGTTTTGTTATGGGGCTCAATGGCCTTTGCTATTTGGCATAATATCTGAGATATATGGGCTTAAATACTACTCAACTTTGTACAACTTTGGAACAATAGCAAGCCCAATTGGGGGTTATATTCTGAATGTGAGATTAACGGGCCAATTATATGATAGAGAAGCCACAAGGCAAATGGAGGCTTTGGGTCGGGTCAGGCAACAAGGGGAAGAGCTAAATTGTATTGGCACAAAATGTTTTCGGTTAGCATTTCTTGTAATCACAGGAGCAACTATTATTAGTATGCTTTTTTCATTGATTTTAGTGGTCAGAACAAGAAAGTTTTACAAGAGTGACATTTATAGAAAGTTTAGGGAGGCGGCAGAAGCGGCGGAGGTTGAGACGGTAGGCAACGTTATAGTGCCGGAGAATGGGGTGAAGAAGTCGGAAGCCAAGGTGGAAGGAGGTTAGAAGTGTTTGGTGATTGATTTATAACAACCAGGGGCGGACCTATGAAGGTCCTGGGTGGCACAGGCCCCCTCAAAATAAAAGAAAATTCCAATTTTCCATTGCGTCTGACGTGTAGCAAAGATAGCTAAAATAAGTTCTCTGCGTCTTTATTGAACTTACTGAAGTTTGCTCCAGTGGTTAGTGCTACTACATTAAACTTGTATGCATATGTAGGCGCACGTTCGTCCCTTTGCAGACATTTTCTAAGTTTTTGCTTTCTTTTTGTTTCTAAGTTTTCCTTTCTTTTTCTTTTTATTTTTATTTTAAATGAACACTTTTGTTTCACTTGAAAGTTGAATACCTCCTTCCTTTTTTTTCTTTTTGTTTGACATTTATTGTCTTGGAGTAATTAGTTTTATGTCCAACTCTTAGTTTTTAATCATCGATTTATCTATCACACATTTTTAATAATTGGTTGATTTGTTTTCAAACCAATACAACAATTTGACTATATTATGCACTTTTTATATACTTCCTTCTTTTTTTTTTTACATGTGACACTTTTGAATTTCACGGTTACCTAGAAAAAAATTAGAGGGGGGATTTAAGGAAAAGTAATTGCAGGGGATTAAAGGGAGTGGGGACCATTGCACATGGGTTTAAAAGTAAGGGAGTAGAGAGAAAAGCAGGGACCATGCCCCACTTTCCCTCCTTATTTTTGCACGCCCAAGTAGGGGAAATCTGACCCAGCCTAATTTTTTTGCCACCAACTTCAATTCCCTCCAAATTTTTCATAAAGTTAAACTTTTCATAAAATTCAAATTTTTGCCTTCTTCAAATCAATTGAAGGCACCAACTACAAACTCTATCTTCTATATAAACCCCCAACATTAAATGAGGACTTATATCACAAAATGAAGAGAGAGAAAATTTCATCAACTACCATGGTTTAGTATCATTACAAGTTAACTAAGTTAAGCTATACTAGTTCACTGCACACACTGCACATTAATGTTGAAAATAATCATCCAAAAAAATACCGACTGAAGTTTCCCACAAAAAACTTCAAACTTCAGTCTTCTTCTTCTCTTTCAATCTAACAAAATGGGGTCAGGAGATGCAGGGTTCTTTGACCTTCAACAGTTGCTGCAAATAGAAGGCATGGAGGATGACTTGCTGCTGCATGAAATGGGACACCATTATCATAGTGATGATGATCAGTACACGGATGATGATGGTGGAGGCACAGAAACATAGCAGGAAGCACAACAACAGCAAGTTCATGGACATCAACCACAGACACAAACACAAAACAATGTAAGTCACTAGGGGAAAAAAGAGGAAGGGCTGCGCTGCAAGGGCTGCGTTTTTTGTAAAACGCAGCCCTAAATAGTGAAGGGCTGCGGTTAGCCCAAAACCGCAGCCCTTTAATAGTGAAGGGCTGCGGTTTTGGGCTAACCGCGGCCCTTTAATAGTGAAGGGCTGCGGTTAGCCTAAAGCCGCAGCCATTTATTACTAAAGGGCTGCGATTTTGGGCCAACCCGCAGCCCTTATAATTCTCGGTGTTGGGCTCGCATTATTAATAATGAGAAGTTACGATGAGCACACAAATTAATTAAATGAACCCTCGATCACTCGCCTCTTTCTCTCTCCCCTCAGTCTCATCTTTCTCTCTCATTCATTATTACTTCTGGGCATAATTCTCGGTGTTGCGCACAAATCTGGGCATTCGTCTCCTCCTTCGTCTCCTTCGTCTCTCGTCTCTCCTCGCCGGCATTCGCTCCTCCTTCGTCTCTCGTCTCTCCTCGCCGGCATTCGCTCCTCCTTCGTCTCCTTCGCACAAATCGCTCCTCTTTCGTCTCCTCGTCTCCTTCGCCACTCACGTCTTGTCTCGCCGGTATTCGCACAAACACTCGTCGCTCACCACTCGCGTCTTGTCTCGCCGGCATTCGCACAAAAACCTATCGCCATCGCCTTCGACCAGATCTAGGGTTGGTTCGATTTTTAGTTTAGTTTTTGTCATTTTTTTTTTGTTAATTTTAGTTTTGTAGTTTTATGGAATTTATTTGAGATGTTCGAGATTAATTTGAGATCTAGGGTTCCATATTTACTCGTTTTTTGTCAATTTATTTTTTCATATTTTAGGTTCATTTTAATTTTATTTTGTGGAATTAATTTGGTTGTATGCTGTTGATTTTCTGGAATATACTCTTGTTGTATGTTGTTCGAAATTTCTGGTTGATTTTGGTTGTTTTTAGGACTCAAAATTGTTGTATGTTGTTCGAAATTTCTGGTTGATTTTGGTTGTTTTTAGGACTCAAAAAATGTAAAAGTAACCAAAAAAAAAAAAAAAAAAAATTTGGTCATCAAGGGCTGCGGTTTGGCCTATTAACCACAGCCCTTCATTAATGAAGGGCTGCGGTTTAGGCCCAAAACCGCAGCCCTTCCATATGGAAGGGCTGCGGTTTTGGGCCTAAACCGCAGTCCTTCGTTGTGAAGGAATGCGGTTTTAACCCGCAGCCCTTCACTAAAAAGTGAAGGGCTGCTATGGAAAGGGCTGCTGGCCAAAAACCCAGCCCTTTTTTGACCGCAGCCCTTCTGTTTTTTTCCACTAGTGAGTGCAAGAAAAAAAAACCAATGTTAAGTTTAGAAAAATAGAGAATGTTGGTTGATGAACTTCTTACCTCAGAAATCAATGGTAAAGTTGTATGGGGTTTAAAAAGAAAATTAGCATAAAAGTATGGCATACATAGGATGACTAGAAAGAATATGGACAGATGCAAAAAGACAAAGAGCAAGTGGGCAACCCATATATGTTAGAAACAAAAAAATAGGGAGATGTGGTAGAAAATTAAGAGTTTATGATGAAAAATGGCTTCAGTCAGTCCCACTTCATCTAAGGACCAGTATTAGGGCATTTGTTGGTTATCTTAAAGTCCCTCCATCTATTGTATATAGATTGCTGAAACATAGGAAGCTCAAAAGTCACACAAGCAGCACTCACCCAAAACTAACAGATGATCACAAGCTTCAAAGACTGAAGTGGGTGTTGCAGCACATATTACCAGCAACAAGGACACAACCACCAACATTTGTTGACATGCATAATGTTGTTCACATAGATGAAAAATGGTTTTATTTGAGTCCAGACATGAGGAGATTCTACTTGCTCCCTTCTGAAGATGACCCTTACAGTTGTTGTCAATCTAAAAGGTATAAGATTAAAGCTATGTTCATGTGTGCAACATCTAGACCTATTAAAGACAGTGAAGGGAATATGATACATGATGACAAATTTGGTATCTATCCTTTTGTTGAGTTTGGGAGGGCCAAGTATTCAACTAAGAATTGAAGGGCATGAACTCGGGTGACAAAGGCAATTAAAAGTGTCAACCTAGTAGTTATGAGGGACATGATAATCAACACTATTATCTCTTCCATAATGAGGAATTGGCCAGAGGGTGTGTCAAAAGAAATTTACATACAGCAAGACAATGCAAGACCTCACATTCATGCAGATGACCCAGCATTTAGGGCAGCAACAACTTAAAATGGCTTCAATATTTAACTAATCAATCAACCACCTCAGTCTCCTGACTTAAATGTGCTAGATTTAGGATTTTTTTTATAGCTATTCAAGCACTACAATATCAGTCTTTTCCTAAGAATCTAGATGATTTGATTTTAAAAGTGCAGGACTGTTATGATTTCTTTGACCCAGAAGTATTGAAGTACACTTGGTTGCAATTGCAATATGTCATGGTAGAGATACTTAAATGCAAAGGAGGGAATAATTACAAGAACCCATACCATGGCAAAAGAAAGCTAGAGACACACGGATTACTTCCAGACAATGTAGAAGTTCAGCAAGCAGTTATAGATGAGGCAGTGGCTTATCTAAATGAAAGATTCATTAATGTAGGTGAAACTTTTGACTACCTAAATGCACCATAAGTCTAACATGGGGAGAAGATGAAGAATTTTTTTTGCACAAATTTTTGATGTGTATGAAGGAGAAGAAACAGGGGCAACTTTTTGGGTATATAAGAAGTATATAAGAAGACATACACATGTATATAAGTATCAACAGATTTGGTTTAGCTTATGGAGAAGATGCATCAACACTTCTAATCAAACCAGAAAGTTTTTGGGCCTAGCTTTTATGTTTTTTTTTTTTTTTTTTTTTTGCTATGTAATTAGTTATGGTCAAGTACTGGTTTGTATAAGCAGTGATGCAACAATTATGGATGATAAATGAATTTAATTTTATGTTTTTTTTTTTTTGCATGTCAACAAGTTGATGGGAGTTGTTTAGTTAAATCCATCAGGGATAATTGCATAGCTCATTGAGGAAGTAATGGATGATTTCAATCCTCAACATAATGGTTTTACACCAATAAGGAGCAAATCATCTCTTACTCCTCAAGCCACAAGCATGAGTCCCTTTATCATCTGGATTATATGTGAGCATGAAAAATAAAGGACTCAAATTACTCATAAAAGAGACTCAATTCACTTAGCAGGGAGGGACTCAAAAAATTCAGCAGACCAGTCCACACATTTAGGTTTCATTAAGCATAATTGTCATCATTAGCCATTTTTCTCATTAACCAAACCAATCCAATTCATCATCCAACCTCATTCTAGGCAACCAAACCTACTGAATAGCATACAATCCAAATTCAACCTCCTCCAATCCAACTCAACAGCATAGAACACCATAAATAGGCAACCAAAAGTATCTAATAGGCAACCAAACCAATCCAATAGACAACCAAAACAGAATTAGGCAATCAAACTAATCCAAGGCAACCAAACCAATCCAATAGTCAACTACAACAGAATTAGGCAATCAAACTAATCCAATAGGCAATCAAACATAATTAGGCAATCAAACTAATCCAATAGGCAACCAAACCAATCCAAGGCAACCAAACCAATCCAATAGGCAACCAAAACAATCCAAGGCAATCAAACTAATCCAATAGGCAAGCAAAACATAATTAGGCAATCAAACTAATCCAATAGGCAATCAAACCAATCCAAGGCAACCAAAACAATCCAATAGGCAACCAAAACAATCCAAGGCAATCAAACTAATCCAATAGGCAACCAAAACATAATTAGGCAATCAAACTAATCCAATAGGCAACCAAACCAATCCAAGTAGGCAACCAAACCAATCCAATAGGCAACCAAAATATCCATGGCAACCAAAACAATCCATGGCAACCAAACCAATCCAATAAGCAACCAAAACAGAATTAGGCAATCAAACTAATCCAATAGGCAACCAACTCAGAATTAGGAAATCAAACCGACCCAATATGCAACCAAAACAGACTAAGACAACCAATCCAATCCAATAAGAAAAGCAACAGAATTATGCAACCAACCAGATTTAGGCAACTACCCACAATTAGGCAACCATACATAATAGGCAACAACAACAGAAATAGGCAAGAACACAATAAATTGAAGGGGGACTCATATTTTTCATAGATAAAGGAAATTATAAGGAAATTAATTTCAGTTAGGATGATAAAACCTCAGGGACTCGTATCTTTGGCTTTACGCCTTAGTAGGAAGCAATGTGAATCAGGGTCCAGTTCGGAGCTAGTACAGGGGCTCACTAGGACATCAAGCTCACCATCTTCAGCCTCAGATGAACCCACGATGTCTTCAACCACATCAAATACTTTGAAACCCCCATCACTTTTAACATACATGGCATATGTATTCCCCTCATCAGCAAACATATTGAAGGAAGTAGCAGTACATCCTAAACAACCACACTGCCCCTTCACCTCTTTCCCCTTCCCCTGCACCTCAACCTCAGCCACCTTCACCTTTTTCTCAGCCACCCTGATTTATTTATCCTTCCCTTTCACCACTTTCTCCTTCCCTTTCACCTCTTTAACCTTACCTTTCTTTGAGATACAGTGAAATTCGGGAGCCCTAAGTGCGCAAACAATCTCATGGGTAGACCTCAGAACACCCTCACCTTTTAATACCCTCAACTTCCGCAACAACATTCACAACCTTAGTGGATCTAGGCCTCAACCTCTTTGAAAAAGTTTGGTGGCCAAAGATCTTCTCTTTGGGGGGACTCGCATGTTGTGGAAGGGAAGATAAGGGAAGGAACTCTCTTGGAAGCCCAGTTTTTTTTGTAAAATTTATCAACAACCACACCCAGAGCCTTCAAGGCATAAGGGCGAAGATAATTTTGCGCGTCTCCACTGTCGTTAAGTCTTCTGGGCCAAGTGGAGTTTGCTTCAAACGCATGCATCAATTCCCTGATGCAATCAGACTCATCGGCGTCGTCAATTTGAAAGAGCGCATCAACAAGGGGTTGAAGATCTGGGACAAACATTTTGTTCTGAAATTAGGGTATTTTTATGGGAGATGAAGATCTCTGATGTTGCAGATGATTTCGAAGGAAGAAAGTGAGTAATTCGAAGGTTTTTAAGGCAATTTAAGAAGAAAGTGATGAAATTAAGAGAGAGAAAATGGAGGTCAGGTGAGAGAAATTGGCGGTGAGAAGAGAGAAAATGAAGGTGAGGTGAGAGAAGATGAACGGATGAAAGAGGGGGTGTTGTTCGGGAAGTGAAGATCATTAATGGGGGGTTGAATGAAGAGAGAGAAAATGCGGTTGGGGGTTTCAATTCTTATGGGGATGATGAAAGGTAGTTGGTGGGGTTTTTAATTTGGTGAGAATAGTTTAGATCTGATTAGGTTACGTTATGTTTTAATGGGATAGATTAAGTGGGGTTTTGTTTTTGTTAATTGTGATAAGTAAGGGTAATATGGTAATTTCATAGGCTAAAACTTACTACTTTATAAAAGAAAAAAAGTGTCACATGTAATTTGCACCATTTCGTTTTAGGAAAGTGTCACATGTAAAAAAAACGGAGGAAGTACTAAATTTTACCAAGGAAAAAAAAATTATTATGTGATATGTTGAACTTATTGATCTTTATGTATATCTTTTTAAGTATACACTATTATACCTTTTAGTAAAGATAAGTATTAAGAAATGAATAGTGAAAATGTGTATTTGAGAGTATAAAGGCAAATTGCTAAATATATTTAAAAGATGGATGAAGTATTAAAATATATTACAACAAAAGTATTTTACGATAATTGATGTGTTCGGTGTAAAGTTTTTGCTTTGTCATCCAAAAACTCAGCTTCTCATTCTCAATCTATGTCATGAAATTATTGTCCAATTTCTTTATTATGTTCCTAGATGGTTTGGTTAGGACCCCCAAATTTAAAATCCTAGATCCGCCCCTCATAACAACTATATATTGAAGTCATATTTACATGCTTAAGAAGATTCTCAGATCGAAGAGAAAAAATGTAGCACAACTTTATATATGTGATCACTATCAATAAATTATGGTTGGATTAAAATACATGTCGTGTCCATAGTATCCTTGTTTTTTCATGTGATCCTACACAAAAACAGCTGCAAACTAACGATACTCTACAAGGCTACAACCTACTTAATATTATAAGAGGGCAGTAAATTGTACTCCCTCCATTTTCTTTTAGATATAATATTGGAATTTTCACGTTTGATGGTCGATAATATCTCTAATTGTATTAAGGTAAAAATTACAAAAAATATATATTTGGAAAGTTTATACCATGACGAATCAAACAAGATCACATGACTATATTTCTTCTTATGTATAAATAACAATGAACGATCAAAGTGTATTGGATGAATAGTGCCAAAAGTCAACATGTTACATCTAAAAAAACGGATGGAGTAGTATATATTGTGTAAAATATGGAATTTTTGTTTTTGTTAGTTATTAGAACAAAGACTTATTACAAAAATGTGTAAGAGAAATTTCAGAATGAAAAACGGGTTTCATATATTATTGACCAAAACAAACTTTATGTTTCAGCAACTCGTCCAGTTCTATCAAATTTATACAACATTTTAAATAGAGATTGAGGTGATAATATAATATTATAAACTTTCAAAATATAGTACTAACTGTTTTTTGACCCGTGCAAATTGTACGGGAAGTTTCTCCTAAAATCATAGTGTGAATATTAGATCGTGATTTGAAGTTTTCAACTTTTCATAATCATATCATGTATTAAGAATATTTTAAAACTGACTTATAACCCGTGTGTTCAGTGACTGATGTAATCATAATACAAAAGAGATTTGGAGATATAGTTATTTAAAGTGGTTTACAATTTTTTTTTTGTATAATATTGATTTATCAAACCTTTTCTCACACAATATCAATCTCCCATCACGTAATTCATGAGATGAGATATATTAAACTTTTTATACTAATCAGTAGCAACATATATTCAAATCGTTTTACATAAGTCTCAACCAAAAAAAAAAAAATTGATTACACGCGAAAACAATAAAAAATAACCAAATAATCAACTCGGTAGTAAAACAAAGACATAACAGATTAAAGATGTAACACAAATATTGAATAAATAGATGGCATTACAATATCTAATAACAAAACTTCTAATAAGTCAGAGTTTCGAACACTGAAATCTAAATTTTAGGATAATATATCTTGATATGATAGTCTTATGTTCTACGCAGTTTCATCTCCAATCTCATATAAATATCCATCCATTTGTAAATAAGCTTTTGATCAACAATGGTGTTTATAAGAGTGAAAGTTGTATCTTGACCCACTTTATTGTAATAAGGGACCTAGCCAAGAAAATTAGTCTATTTTGGTTTACAAATAAACAAATTCAGTAAACTACCTTCTGTTGATTTTCTAATATATTAAGCGAACTTATCAAGCAATATAGTCACTTCCTT
Organism: Beta lomatogona; assembly: GCA_947646795.1. Taxonomy (NCBI): domain Eukaryota; kingdom Viridiplantae; phylum Streptophyta; class Magnoliopsida; order Caryophyllales; family Amaranthaceae; genus Beta; species Beta lomatogona. The sequence goes on from CANSNZ010000730.1 coordinate 141,252, forward strand.
TTCAAAGAGAACAAAAGTAGCATCTCCAGACTTGTCAAAAACAAATGAATTCCAATGGATGTAAAACTGAAATTCATGTAATATGTTTTCAAATATATTTATGTAATATGTTTCAAGTATATACATATTTTTTAATAATTTTTTTTACTCTGGGATTGTTGACCTCGAAACAGTATTTAATTTCCTTCTTGCACTTCACAACATCACCCTCTTTCGTAATTCCATTTAGACATTTTTACATGCCTCGTAGTACCAATTAAACTCGACATCAATGTATTTAATGGTTGCTAGACAAACACATATACCCAACTATTAAAACAATTACAATATTGGATAGATGTTTCATTATATAAAATGTAACTATCAGTACCATATATAAGAGTTCATCAATAAGTGTTTGTTGTGCATGTGCATGTGCATGTTAAGTTTTGATGATGAAAAATAATATAATATGTTATAGTATGAAAGTTTGTGATAGATGGTTGAGAAAGGAATAAATAAATGAAGACTTTGAAGAAGTGAAGAATCAAGATTGAAGTCCAAGTTTATATTGAATTCCAAGTTTAGTTATTATATGCAAAATGTAATATGCTAGAACTAGATGATATATTATGTGCCAAACAAAGAAATATAAAATTAGGATAATTATTATTTTCTTAGAGTTAAGGGAATAAATAATTATGTTAATTTTATATATCTATATAAAAAGGAAGTTTAGTTTTAAAATAAAAAAGGATTTTATAAAACTGATTTTGATAAAACGTTTTGTATATAAAAGATAAAAGTTTTTTTTTTCGAAAAAAAATCATAAAACGTTTTTAACGAATTTTGATAAGAAGGAGAAAAACTGATTTTTCAATATGATAAAGTTTGTTTAATAAAAAAACTGATTTAAGAGTTGATCTAGTTAATATAAGATATGGAGAAATCCTTATCCTATAAGGAAAAGGAAAATCAGTTTTTTATAAAAGATAAAATTGGTTTTTGAATAGGAAAATAATTTTATCCCTTTATTTTAGGAATAAAAATTGTTCAAAAGATAATATATCTTGGAGAAGGATTTTTATTCAGTTCACTAAGATATATAGGGGAGAGAAATCAATATACAAACTCATGTTTTGAAAGAGAAAAAATCGGAGATATTAAGAGCTGAAAACAGTTTCCTAAGGCACAGAGTATATCACAGAGTTCTAGTCAGATTAGGAAACTAAACAACGTTTATAATTGTCCTCTAATTTGCTTGAATAAGAAGCACGCTTTTGAGGGATTATTCTTTCTGTAATTTCATATATTATAGAGAGTGGCAACACTTAGGGTTAAGTGTTGGGGAGCACTACTAGAGTTAGTAGTGGGGGAATCGAATTGTATCGAGAGTTTGATATTTTACGATTCAAGTAATAAAAGAGTAGTTTGTGTGGATGTAGATCTCAGAGGTGAGATTGAACCACGTTAAATTCCTGTGTTTTATTATTTGATATAATTGTGTTAGTGTTTGATTAAGTTTCGTTTGAGCAAAAACGTTAATCTGAGATTTTACGAGTGAATAACACAGTGCACGGCACTGTGCCATAAAGGTGTTTTTGCGAAAATCGATTAGATTTAGCCACTCAATCCAACCCCCCCTTCTTGAGTGTCACCTTGCGTTCCAACAGTGTTATAATTTGTACACCCTTCACATGAATATGATCATGTTTTTTATAGTGTAACACCCCGACAATTTTCTATTTTCTAAAATACCTTTTTTAATATGAAACTTAGGTGAATCATCAAAGCATTATCGCCCGTGTAATAACGTATCGGCTTATTCAAAATTTTGTAGCGGAAATAATAATAATAAATAACTTTGAAAATAAAACTTAGTCAACCAAATGTCAACTCCAAAAGTCAAACCAACTCAAAGTCAAAAGTCAACTATAAAAGTAAAAGTCAACTATAATATAATAAAGTCAACACAAGCTCTCCATGACTTCCCGAACCCATGATACATCATCTTCAAACCTGAAATGGACAATGCTCTATTGATCCCGAGAGACGGCTCACCAAATGGGTTTTTACATGATCAATAAGGCATAGCCATGATCAACACATACACACAAAGCATGTAATCAGCAAAGATGAGTACTACATAGTAAATAAATATAAAACCTAACATGATACTAATAAATATTAAGCATGATAAATAATAACATAATAACATAGCAGACTACTTTTACTGAACTTGACTCCACAACCAATAAGTTAATTAATTTAGATAGAACAGGCAATGAAAAGAGTTGTCCAAACCAAACCATGTCTTCAATTTAGAAGACGAAGTACGGGCGCGACTCCGTACTCCCTTGACCTACGATATCGAAGAACCTTTTAAATAAAAATAGGACACGGTGATCAATCTGGTCCCAAGAAAAGCCATGTGCTACCACCATGTACTCCAACTCATATTAGTCCAACACTTCAGACATGCACAACTCCAAAGCTTTTTGCTATTCACTTCCCATTTTAAGTGATTAATAAATTATTTATTTGTTATGACTGACAAATTAGGACAAATAATATAATCATCAAAGATACATATACTTCCATTTTTATCTTAGGATTAGATAAGGGAATCATCAACTTACCAAGAACAATTCCAATATTAATTCCATAACCATTATTTATTTGTTGATCCAAGTCAACAACAAACCAACCTTTCATAGGTTAATAACCAACTTACCAAATAAGGCCCTCGGTCCTCATAAAGTAATTAAATAATCCAAAGGGAACAACATGATCTAATCCATGATTCAATAACACATAATTATTAATCCCTCATGTGAATTAATAAAATAAAGTTTACAATCCCATATGATTGCATCAATCATCTATACAAACATAATATAATCATCATAACCAACATGCTTCACACAACGACATAAAACATGCAATTTCACTTGAATATAAACCACATATAAACTATAAATAGTTCCCTATACATGATACTACATCAATCCCATCCTTAGGACATGATATTAATCCAACCCACACATAGGTATGTGTACCTTGTGTAGAAAAAATGCGAGGCCACTTTAACAAGCTTAAAAATCGCCTAAACAGAATTCTCCGCCTATACCAATAATCAACATAACCACAAATCAATCCTCTAATAAATTTCCAGCAACTTTAAAATACTAAAACCCTATTTAAAAATGCTTAAAAACCTTTCTCATCATTAAAACTTCAATTACTAACACTTCCTAGTACTACTATACTAGTCATTAAAACCCTCAAAAACTCATAGTTTGGTAATTAAAACTCCATCATAAGCATACTAATAAAAATTTCAGCAACTTACAATGTATTTAAAACCCTTAAAAACATACTTAAACATAATCATGATCATAAGAGTACTCAATTTCATAAACTATAATATAATACTATGATTTTCCAACTCAGAACCCTAAAAATCCATGCTTTGATACTTAAAGCCTTCATTTAAACATAATAAATAAATCTAAAATTTAATTACTTCACTATATAAATTACATAATTTGAAATTTATATTTAAATCGTCAAACTATAAACTTTAATCATGAAAACATTAAATCAATCCTTAAAAATATAAACTTTTAATTAAATAAAAATAGGGGAGGAAGAAATAACCAAAAGAGAGGAAGCAGGAAGAAACACGGCACCAAGGGAGAGCTGCCATCGGCGGTGGTCGGTCGGGGCTGCTGCCGTCGACGAGAGACTCCTTCTTTAGACACATAATGACCCAAAAATGCTACTTTCTCCAAACGAAACTCATACTTAGAGAACTTGGCAATATAATTGATTCTTCCTAAGCATCTCCAATATTATCCTCAAGTGCTCATCATGCTCTTCTTCACTCTTTGATTAAATCAAGATATCATCAATGAATACCACAACGAACTTATCTAGGAACTCATGAAATATCCTATTCATCAAATTCATAAATATAACCGGAGCATTAGTCAGTCCAAACGACATCACAGTAAACTCATAATGACCATAACGCATCCTAAACGCATTCTTAGATATATCCTTATCAGCTACCCTCAACTGGTGATACCCCGAAAGCAAATCAATATTTGAAAACATACTCGCTCCATTCAACTGATCGAACTAATCATCTATCCTAGGCAAAGGATACTTGTTCTTAATAGTCACATTGTTCAACTCCCTATAGTCAATGCACAACCTCATACTTCCATCTTTCTTCTTCACAAACAACACAGGAGCTCCCCAAGTTGACGCACTAGGCCTAATATAACCCTTCTCCAACAGCTGTTGTAACTGCGTCTTCAGCTCACTCATCTCAGGAGGTGCCATTCTATATGGTGCCTTAGAAATAGGTGCAGTGCTAGGAACTAAGTCTATGGTGAACTCAACGGCTCTTTCAGGCGACATATCAGAAATCTTTCTTGGAAACACATCCATTAACTCATTCACAATTGGTACATCCTCAATCTTCAATCCAACCTCTTTACTTACATCTTGCACACTAGAGAAAAACAAATCATATCCCTTCTTCATCAACTTCTTCACTTGCATTGCAGAAATGACCTCAAAGTTCTTAGGCTTCCCAAAACGTCGATACGAAGTTAACTTCCCCAAAGGGGCTTCTCAATACTACTTTCTGAGCTTCACAGTCTATTTTGGCCTTATAGAAACCTAACCAATTCATCCCAAGAATAACATCTAGGTCTCCCAGATTGAAATCTATCAAATTAGAAGGAAATACACAGTCTTATATCTTCAGAAGCAAATCTTTAAACAACTTGGTACACCTTATGACTTCTCCGGTAGGTATACTAATAGGCAGGTCAATTATATCAAAATCTACCAATCCCAGACTTTTAATGATGGAAGACGAAATAAACGAATAAGTTGCCCATAATCAAATAACGCTTTAACGAGAATGGAGTAGAGGTGATCATGGGCCGGGCGGGGTTCGGGCCGGGCCGCGCAAAAAAAAAATTTGCCATTGTGCGGGCCGGGCCGGGCCCAATTCCTGGCCAAAAATTTGTGCCCAAAGCCCGGTATTTCGGGCTGGGCCGAACGGGCTTTTGCGGGCCAAAACGGGCCGGGCCCAAATTTTAGACTAAAAAGTGTTTTTTGGCTTGTCCAAAGCCCGCCCAAAAAAAAATGGTCGGGCCCGCCCGCGGGCCCAAAAAAACTGCCCAAACCCGCCCAAAAACCGGGCCGGAGTTAATCAGCTCTAGAATGGAGTTAATAGAGAAAGTACTAAAAACTACGTCGCCAGATCGTTCAGCTTCAATGCAACTCATCACGGAGGCTTATTCTGATTGTTGTTGTTCTCACTAGCAAGCTTACTGTAGCTTCCTTAATTGTTTAGTGACCCTATAGGCTTCGAACCTTGATTTTCTAATTGGTTGAACCCAGACCTTCCCTGATTACTACCCCTATTACCATTCTCCTCTGCTTGGTGAAGCACTCATACTCCCTATGCCCCTTCTTTTGGCAGTAGTTACAGGTTACTAGGTCTCCGTTACAGTCTCTACTAGGGTGGTTCGAGTTACACTTCTTACAATTGTAAGTCCTTTCGGACTGACCCTTATTGTTATAGCCCTGACCATTTCTCCCTATTAAATTTCGTTCTCATTTCTATTCTTCTTAAAGTTCCACTAATTTCCTCCAGTAGAAATCTTTTCTTTTCTCACCCACTACAACATTCTTTTTGTCATGCCTTGACTGAAGACCATAAATATGGGCGGCTCTTCCATACACATCATCTAGAGATGTAAAAGTCTCACCACCTAACCCCAGTTGGATTTCCTCAGTCAAACCTTGATCAAATCTTTGAGCCTTTAGCTCTTCAGTGGCTACTACCTCGGGTGTAAACCTAGACAATGCTATGAACTTGATATAATACTCAGAGATGGTCATGCTCCCCATCCTAAGGTTTATGAACTTCGGAGCCTTCTGTTTCCTCATAAAAGCAGGGTAAAACTTTCCTCTTAAAGCAGCAACAAAGGAATCCCAATTAAACCCTTCAACAACACTAAGTCTAGTCCCATTCTCTTTCCATCATAAGTCAGCCTCATCTTTCAGATACAATACAGCTTGACCTACTTTCATAACTTCAGGACAATTTACAGCTCCAAAAATCTCTTCAAACTCCCTAATCCAACTCTCTAAGAAGGTAGGGTTAGCTTGCCCCTTAAAGTATGACGGTTTAATCTTAACTAGTCTTTTAAACATGTCCCTAGCAGGATCGGGACGCTCAACCCTTTCTTGAGTTAATTTCTCTGCCAATAGGTGTATAGCAGAAGCTAAGGCATTATCGTTGTTAGCCATTCTAATGTGCGGCCTGAAATTTAACGTAACTCTACTTTAGGTTTCGATACACAACTTACTTGCCATTCTCTACAAAGGCAACACTTGATTTGACCATACAAGATCGCATCAACATATAATTCTCATGAAGTTATAATAGTGCCACAGTATAAATCATCATCAATCATATACTCATTCATGGATAGTATTCACATCAATAATATACACGTGTGAAGATCAAATAAAATTCAATCACAACAACAAAATAAAATATTCTCATTCGCGTACTAAAATAAATTCTTACTCACTTGAATAACTAAATATTTACTTTTATTCCTCAAAATTATGATACTAACATTTTTCCAATCCATAATAACTATACTTTTTCCTTAACAAGATAAAGGTACTAAAGAAAGAAATTTAAACCATTATAACTTGACTACTTATCCAACAATTATTCTTAAAGCATAAATACATGCATATTCTAAGGAAATACATTATCAGTCTTATCCTTAGTTTCCTTGTACTTATCTGGAGTAAATACCTCATCTTCAATGTCCTCAGTGTTATAGTAGAAACAACTTCTAGTTCTAGTAGATCTTGCGTCTTCTTAGGTTGAGGCTCGTCCTCTTCTGACTTAGAATCACGCTCAACTCTCAAAACAATATGGTAGATGTCCATTCTGGTATGTCCTCTAGCACAGTCAAACTCCTGAACAATCTCATCATCTTTATCAGGCATACCTACTCTTAACACATTACGCATGATGACTTCTAGGCTAGTGTAGCTATCACAGTCCGACTCTCCATCATTTTCATCAACACTTAATGTAATCGAGTTAAAGTAGCTCCCTACTCTAGTAGCTTCTCTATCAGTCATATATCTAGGTCTATTTACTAATGAATACGACATCTATAAACAAATGATACTCTCACTTAGCGTATGTTCCCAACAATAAACAATAAGCAAGAATAAACAATAATTTAAAGCATAGGGATAGCATAAAACAGTTAAGCAGGGAAGAAAAATATAAACATACTGAACTAACTATTTTAATGCAGACATATAATATTTATATCCTATATGCCCTTTTTATACTACCCATCTCTCACAAAATTAATAAAGTAATCAAAATAAACTAGAAGTGTTAAAAGAAATAACTAATAAATATATATATAATTTTTTTCGAATTTATTAAAAAAAACGAAAAATTAAAATTAAAATAACGAAAATCAAAATTTTTGAACAAAAGCAATTCGAACAAAATAAAAAAAATTGAACCCAAAAATTAATTAATTCGAACCAAATACAAATTTCAAACTTATTTCTAAAGTTTTTAAATATTGAAACCTTGAAACATGTTTCAAAAAGTGATTTAAACACAACGAATAAGTAGGAGCTCGTTTTCTATGAAATTCATTTTAAGTAACTAGGAGCCTAAAATTTAAAGTTGGTACGAATGGCCAATAAAAACCTAAAGCTCCAAGTTACCACTTTTTAACACCCCGACAATTCTCTATTTTCCAAAATACCTTTTCAATATAAAGCTTAGAGAATTATCAAAGCATTATCGCCCGTGTAATAACGTATCGGCTTATTCAGAATTTTGCAGCGGAAATAATAATAAGTAATTTTAAAAATAAAACTTAGTCAACCAAAAGTCAACTTCAAAAGTCAAACCAACACAAAGTCAAAAGTCAACTATAAAAGTAAAAGTCAACTATAAAATAAAGACTTCCCGAACCCATGATGCATCATCTTCAAACCTGAAATGGACGATGCTTTATTGATCCCGAGAGATTGCTCACCAAATGGGTCATCACAGGATCAATAAGGCATAGTCATGATCAACATACACACATAAAACACGTAATCAGCAAACTGAGTACTACATAGTAAATAAATATAAAACCTAACTTGATACTAATCAACGTTAAGTAGGGATAAATAATAATATAATAACATAGCAGACTACTTTTACTGAACTTGACTAGACAACCATTAAGTTAGGGCCCGTTCGGTATTACTGTGGTTTTCTGTTTTTTGGTTTTTTGATTTTCAAAGTCATATGATATATGTCCTATAATGAATAGAAAATTAGTCAAATTTATTGGGAACATGATGATTTTGAAAACTGACAACTAAAAAGTGAAAACCACTTTTTCTGGTTTCCTGTTTTTGGTTTTTAGTTTTCAAAAAAACTGAAAACTAAAAACAAAAAACGATAACGAACGGACCCTTAATTAATTTAGATGGAACGGGCAATGGAAAGATTTGTCCCAACCAAACCATGTATTCAATTTAGAAGACGAAGCACGGGCGCGACTCCGTACTCCCCTGACCTACGATATCGATGAACCTTTTAAATAAAAATAGGACACGGTGATCAATCCGATTCCAAGAAAAGCCGTGGGCTACAACTATGTACTCCAACTCATACTAGTCCCACAATGCATGCAAAATAGAACATGCATTTAGGAAAACGAAAACGAACATTTTACTGTTGAAGCGAAGCACTACAATAATTCACTTACGAAAACGAACATCTTACTATTGAAGTAGAACATTACAAGAGTTCACTAATAAAAACGAACATTTTTTACTGTTGAAGTGGAACATTACCAGAATTCAATTACGCAAATGAACGTTTTACTGTTGAAGTGAAACATTACCAGAATTTAATTACTTAAATAGAACATTTACTCATCAAAGATAAAACATATTTTCACGAAAAATAAAACATATTTTTGCTGAAAAATAAGCTGTAAACGAACATTTTTTAAAATAGAACATTTGCTTATCGAAAATAGAACATTTTTCACGGAAAATATAAAATAATTTTCTGCTGAAAAATAAGCTTAAAACGAATATTAATTGAAATAGAACATTTGCTTATTTAAAATAGAACAATTTTCACGGAAAGTAAAATATATTCTTGTGCTGAAAAAATGCTTAAAACGAACATTTATTGCAATAGAACATTTAATTTGCTTATTGAAAATAAAACAATTTTTACGGAAACCGAACATATTATTTCACTGAAAAATATGCTTAAAACGAACAATTATTGAAATAGAACATCTATACTAATATATTAAAAGGTGTTCATAAGAAAGTTTGTGTGCCACGTGGCACTCTCCTCTAAGGCTCTAATGCAAATGCTTTATTTTTAAGTAAAACCCTCAATTTAAAAAATAATGTTGTACAAGGTATCGAACATGTGACATTTGAAACGAAAAGTGAAAGCTTACACTACTACAGAATTCACGATTTGCGTCTGATTATTTGCGTCGCACAAGAGAGCAACTGACGCAAATGACCTATGTGCGTCGGATCCTACAGAAACTCCGACGCACATAGCCTTGCAAAATTATACAAACATGTTTTGCGTCGCACGTACACCGGAAAACGACGCAACTGGGGCCACTATGTGCGTCGGATTAGGATTTCGTGTGACGCAAATAAGTCATCTGCGTCGGACCACAGACCCCTCCGACGCAGATGACGTTTAATATATTTTGCATGCATGTCATCTGCGTCGGAACACAGCACCATCCGACGCCCAGCCAAAACGTGCATTTGCCTATATGCCCAGTCAAGAGGATTTACGTCGCGCGGCCATAGACATCCGACGAACATGAGTTGGGTTGGATAAGGATTAGATAACCAAAAAAAATGGGCTAAGAGCGTTGAATGGGCTGTACGTGGGCTAAGTGCGTCGAATGAAATCTACGTGCGACGCAGATAGCCTTCCCATATAAAAAGCCCATTTTAACTCCCTTTGCCTCTTAGCCGTTTCTCTTCACCTTCTCTCTCTTTCATCTCTAACTTAGATCTCTCTCAATCCGGTTCACCCTCATCTCTCTCACCATTTTCTCACGGCTTCCCATTGAAATCCATTTCCATTCACAAACAAATATATCAACAATGTTTGCAAATCTACAAATTCTGCAACAAAAAAAAACAGAAGGAAGAACATTGGGAAATAAACAAATTCTGCAAAATCCGAAACTTCAACTAAGAAGGAAGAACCCATTGAAATCCATTTCCATTCACAAATCTACCAAAAACACCTCGCATTTCCGGTGAGACGGAGGAGGAGAAAGAAGAGACACCTCGCCGGCGAGTCGAAGCAATGGTTAGCAGCGAGCGACGAAGGTTAGAGTTTAATTCATTCCTCATCTACGCCATTCTCTCTCTCCTGCATTTTTGATGTCTTCCATTGTTGCTGATTTTGCGAGCTCTCAGTGCCGACACAAGGATGAGAAAGAGAAAAAATGCGCGAGATGGAGAAGATTGGGATCTATACTCTGAAGTTTTTTCCTCGCCATCTGCGGGATCGATTGGGAGGAAAGATCTGGGTAGTTTTCTCGCCGGCGGAATCTATTTTTATTCGAAATTTTCTCGCCGGCGTCCTCGAAGGCGGTGGCCAACTGAAAATGAAGATCAGCCATTTTGTTTTTTATAATTTCTGTAACTATGTAATTGAATTTTTTTCCTTTTGTTGATTTGCTTATTTTTGATTTTCTGTAATTTTTGCATTATTCTATAATTAGGTTTTGTAAAATTACAATTTCTACTCAATGTATAAATTCAACCTCTGTTCAGTTTAGTTTCTGAATTGCAGATTTGAATTTCATTATTTGGTTGTGGATGAATTATGCGTGAATTATGCTGGTGATGAATTATGCGTGAATTTACGTAGATTTTTTTATTAATAACAACAGCCATTTGCGTAGTTTATGGCAACCCATCTGACGCAAATATGGGCCTTTTGCGTCAGATGTGTTGTCATATGCGACGCAGATAGCATGACTAATTTCAGCCACCAAGCCACATCTGCATCGCATGCAGAGCTTGGTCCGACGCAGATGTGGATCATTTGCGTCTCATGTAGCTCTACATGCGACGCAGATGGATCTCTCGCATGCAAGGGGGATGGGTCATGTGCGTCGCATTGTGGGCTTGGTCTGACGCAAATAGTAAATGATCTGCGTTGTGTGCTAGTCCGACGCAGATCCTGTCTCTCTCATCTGCGACGAGACCTGCGCCGTCGGACCCATGTCCGACGCAAATGGGTGCCTCGCATCCGACGCAAATCGTCGATTATGTACTAGTGTTAACCATTAATCCACCATAACACCATTGTTTAGTATTTCAAAATAAAATATCATAAGGTCTTATAATTATATCTCATTAAAAGATTTGCGCAATTAGTAGTTAGATACCTAACCTTTTATGATAATAACAACAGACTATTATAGACATAAGCTCTTACTTCAATTCCTTGTAGAAAGAATTAAGCTATTGCTTTCATCCCCAAACTTTTAGAGGTTTTTTTTTTCAAAAATCATGCAATTACTTATCATGTCATTACGTCAATTTTTTCTCATTTGACAAAAATTTACGAAAAGTATCAACCCGGGGCATCGCCCGGGACACTCACTAGTTTACTCATAAAAATTGAACAAATTTACTTGGTGCATCGTGCTCGTGAGAGCACAATAGAATTTTCAATTAGTATGAGAGCAATGGACCCACTTCTATTATTCTTTTCTTCGTTACTAGAAGACATGTGAAATGACCCCTTTTTTCCCATTTATTCCTCGATTATTGGAGTTGTAGTAAACTAATAAAACATAAGAAAACAACTATGAAAGTGAATTCCTAAAACAAGGTGAAAATAACATAGCTATTCAAAATCCCTTTCCTAAATGCTTGATAAGTCAACAAAATTGTGTCTCACTCAGCTCATCGCATTAATCATGACCGGGTTAGTTTCTGACAATTAAAACTTAGGAGCATATTGGTCTTCTATATCACTATCGTTAAACATCTTCCTCTTACCTACATATTGGTACTAGTATTATTTATAAGCTTACCCCTTCACATACATTTTCACAACTTTCGGGAACTCAACTCTCACTCCCTCAACATATACATATATAGTTCCCATATCCTTTTCTAGATAACTAGCCATGGTGGTCGAAGGCGGCAGCGGAGGCGGCGGGCATCCCGGCTTTATGTTACGTGTCTTAAGGGGACAGTGGTTCATGGTGCTTTCCGCTCTACTAGTGTTGTCGATGTCAGGGGCCACTTACATGTTTGGATCATACTCTAAGGACATAAAAACGTCCCTAGGATATGACCAAACTACCCTCAATCTCCTTAGTTTCTTTAAGGATTTAGGGTCCATCGCAGGGATACCCTCAGGGCTATTACTGGAAGTCACCCCTCCTTGGGTGGTTCTAGTCGTTGGTGCTCTCCTCAATTTCTTTGGTTACTTCATGATTTGGCTCGCCGTTACTCATCGCATCGCCAAGCCAGCTATTTGGCAAATGTGCATGTATATTTGCATAGGTACGTGTTTAATTATAAGTAGTCTAGTAATTAATAATCTAAGCATATACTACAACATATATTAATAAATACAAAGCGCTTTGCTTGAGACGTCTCAGGATCATCTAGAATGATTGAGACGATTATGGACTTAATTAAACACATATATATTTTAGGATAACTGACAGATGTCTAGGTTGAACATATAGATATCTGGTTTAAACTAATAGATGTTAAACTTAAATTGATACTTATATCAATTAATGCCCCAATATATTGTTGGAATGAGAATTCGAACGCTGGACAATGCCCTAGAATTCGGGGTGGTGCTCCACTGAACTACCACCTCTTCCTCAATATTAATTAATATATGAAATCACATATCCTATATTCTTTTTGTCATAATTTTCAAATTAGACGTAATATATTTTTACCAAATACACTTTACTTATTAATAACCTAATTAATCTTGTGCTATCATTAGCAAAAAAATAATTAAACCTTCGAAGAAAAATAGCTTGACAAGTACTCAATTAGCATCAAACTTAAATACCTTAGCCTCATAAGTCCTGACAGCACTCTTATTTCCATGTATATCATTGACTTGACTGAATAGTGAATATATCATCTTAACAATCATACAAGAATGAAGAATGTACCATCTATCTTCACTTCTTGGCTCACATTTACCTTTGAAAAGTATTACTAATAAAATATTGCCTAACCTTTGCGCAGTTGCATGTGGACCACCATACGATATTTGATGTGATATATAATCTTCCAAACAGACCATGCAGGCCTTTTCATTAATCACAGAGTTATTACCGTAAAAAGATTGTGGGCCTTCCCTAGCTTCTCTCGTAACTTCATAAGTGCCTGTTGCCTTCTGCTACCCCCAATGGCTAATAAGACTACGTTCACTTCACCTTTCTAGAAACTTTTTACTTATTTTTACTATTAAAAAATCAGACTAGACCAAATTATACCACAAGATCTTCTTGATTATATTTACTAATTACAAGATATATATAGTTTCGTATTAGTAAAAATTATGAAAATTAGATTTTCGACAAATTACATGTAAAGACGAATCCAATTCGTGCATGGATATTTTTTTCCATATAAATTGACATAAGATTATGGTCAAAGTTCAGTCAAATTGCAAATGCAAATTTCACCAAATAAATTTCAGACCAGACCAGATTATAAAAAAAATTCAACACCAATAATTGTTATCCTAATTGAATAGTGATTGTAAAATCGAACATACAATCAAGTATATCACAACTAAGTGTATTGTATATCGAGAGGACGAAGCTAATGCGTAAAAAATTGATTTCGTATTTACCTAGGTTTTCTATTTAATATAATAATAATAAAAAAAAAGTATCTAAATTTCCCCTCTATATTTAAGAGAGTATTAAGGACTAATATATACTAACCCTATTTTCTAAATAGAGGAATATATGAACATAAATAGAGATTTTGATCCATTTTTAAGAATCGATCGGTCAAAACATTAATAAATTTGGTATTCGGTAAAAAATGGCTGGAAGAATAATTTGGACCTAAAAGGCTAAAACTCTAATTATTAGAATGTTTGTGTTTGTTAGGGGGAGGGGGGATATTGACGAGATAGTATTGGGCTTGTTGATATAACTTGGCAAAAAACAACTACAGTTAAGAATGCTCAATAATAAATGGTGTTAATATTCTAGCTTTATAGTCAAATTAAATAATTAAGTACTAATCAACTACCATCTATTATTAGACATAAAATTTTGTAAGGTTGTACCAACAACAAATATTTTTAGTTAGTTGAAGCAACTAATCAGTAAGCTAAGAGCTACCCCCTCCATCCCATAATATAGTACTGTTTTTTTTTTACACGGTCTCCAAGATGGACCTTTAACCTTCGATATTTTTAATTCCTTATAAATAAAAAATATATAAAAAGTTGATATTGTGAAACTACACGTTGAGGCGAATCTAACAAGAACCCACATGAGTATGTTTTTTTATATATATTAATGAGAATATTTTATCAAAGATTTAAAGTTTGACTTAAAGAAGGAGAAACAAGCACTATATAATGGGATGGAGAGAGTATTATTTATTCACTTATTAGCGATTAATATGCCAAACTCATAGTGTAACTAGATGTACAATAGAGACTCTACCGACTCATATATTTATATTACATTTTCTTCGGCACCGTAAAAATTATGTAATTAATGATTTGATCAACTACTATCACAACAACACAATAACTCTAAGGGCCCAATTCAAATAAATTAAATGCATCCACACATAACCATACTCCCTCTATTATCAAATTTAATTATTTTTAAAGAGAAATTTCATTAATTGAAAGTCAAACGACATCTACAATAGATATTAAAGAAAAACAAGATACAATTAAACAAGGTTAAATCAAATTAGTTTTCGAAAAAATTACAATGAACCAGATCGAGCAATACAGCGCAACCCCCTTGTATTTGCTGAATCAAGCTGCTATTGATGAGGAAGTCTATCATTCTGACATAGTTTGGGAAGAGCATTTTTTGATCGAGCCAAGTAACTGCATCCGAGCTTCCAATACCTTCATGTTGAGTCTCGAACTTCAACCAATGAGAACAATTTCTCATACCTAAAAACAAAAAACAAAAAACATACTCACAACTCCCATAGGGGAGAAGGAGATCTCCACAACAGAGACTAAAAACCCCATAACAAGGTTTGAAGAAATCTCATAAAGAGATACTAATTTATTCAACAAAACAAAAAAATAAAGTAAAAATTGAAAATAAAAGGGAAAAAGGGGCTTACCATGGATGAAATCATCCATGACAGCCCCTAAACTGATGAAGAAGGGGTAGAGGATGCTAGGGTTTTAGAGAGAAAAAAGAGGGGGGGGGTTCAGTTAATATATCATATCTTTACCTTCCCTCTATTATCAAATAAACATCATGTATTATGGTTGTTAGTTAATTTTCATTGTACTTTAATATATAGGTGCAAACTCTCAAGCCTTTTCAAACACTGGTGCACTAGTTACTTGCGTGAAGAACTTTCCAGAGAGCCGAGGAGTGGTGTTAGGCTTGCTAAAAGGCTTCGTTGGTCTAAGTGGTGCAATCATTACGCAACTCTACTTTGCATTTTATGGTACCAAAAACTCCAAGTCATTAATCTTACTCATTGGTTGGCTACCAGCCGTTATTTCATTCGTATTTTTGCCCACCATCCGATTTATGAAACTTACTAGAAACAAAAATGAAGTTAAAATCTTCTATCAGTTTCTCTATATCTCCCTTGGCCTCGCCAGTTTTCTCATGTTCATGATCATACTTCAAAAGACTATGACTTTCACTCGACGTGAGTACGTAGGAAGCGGTACCGCGGTAATTATTTTGTTACTTTTACCTCTTTACATTGTGATCAAAGAAGAGTACAAGAAGAATAAAAAAGAAATGGTAAAAGGTAAGGAAGATAACATGGAACATGACGTAGTTAAAAATGTTACCAATATAACGCCTCACACTTTTAGAGAGGTAGATTCTTGTTTTCAAAATGTTTTTCGGCCTCCAGAAAGAGGGGAAGATTATACAATACTACAAGGGCTTTTTAATATCGACATGCTCATTCTTTTTCTTACTATCATAAGTGGAATTGGCGGGACACTGACTGCCGTTGATAATTTGGGTCAAATTGGGACATCATTTGGGTACCCGGCTCGTAGCATAAACACATTTGTGTCCCTAGTAAGTATATGGAACTACTTGGGCCGGGTCGTGGCGGGTTTTTATTCGGAGCATTTGTTAAAGAAGTACAAATTTCCAAGGCCTCTTTTCCTCAGCTTAACGCTCTTGCTATCTTGTGGTGGGCACCTTTTGATTGCTTTCAATGTGCGTAATGGGCTTTATGTTGCAACCGTGATTATTGGGTTTTGTTATGGGGCTCAATGGCCTTTACTCTTTGGCATAATATCTGAGATATATGGGCTTAAGTACTACTCAACTTTACACAACTTTGGAACATTAGCAAGCCCTATTGGGAATTATATTCTCAATGTGAGATTAACGGGCCAATTATATGATAGAGAAGCCACAAGGCAAATGGAGGCTTTGGGCCGGGTCAGGCAAAAAGGGGAAGAGCTAAATTGTATTGGCACAGAATGTTTTCGGTTAGCATTTCTTATAATTACAGGAGCAACTATTATTAGTATGCTTTTTTCATTGATTTTAGTGGTCAGAACAAGAAAGTTTTACAAGAGTGACATTTATAGAAAGTTTAGGGAGGCGGCAGAAGCGGCGGAGGTTGAGACGGTAGGCGGCGTTATAGTGCCGGAGAATGGGGTGAAGAAGTCGGAAACCAAGGTGGAAGGAGGTTAGGAGTGTTTAGTGATTGCTTTATAACAACTATATATTGAAGTCATATTTACATGCTTAAGAAGATTCTCCGAAGAGAACAAATGTAGGACAACTTTATATATGTGATCACTATCAATAGATTATGATTTGATTAGAATACATGTGATGTCCCCAATAACTTTGTTTTTCCATACAAAAACAGCTGCAAACTAGCGGTACTCTACAAGACTACAACCTACTTAATATTACAAGAGGGCGGTAAATAGTACTCCCTCCGTCTCATAATATAAGTCTTGATTCTATTTTTACACGGGAATTAATGTAAAGTGGAATCTTGTTTTATTTGAATAAAAAAAATTCATTTTTATTGGGAAACACCTACATTGTTTTTTTCTTTTTAACAAAAAATAAAAACTGAACATTAATGTTGCATGGTTTAATGTGTAGTAGAGTACAATAGGGTATAAGATTCCATTTTATCATTAATAGTGGTGCATTGGAAGTTGAAATTATAAGGACTTTTTGGGAATTAAATTATTTTTATGAGGGTATTTTGGGCATAATTATTGATTGAAAATAGAAACAGGACTTATATTTTGGGACACTTTAAAAGGAAAGGGGACTTATATTATGGGACGGAGGGAGTAGTATATATATTGCATAAAATATGGAATTTTTGTTTTTCATAGTTATTAGAACAAAAACTTATTAAAAAAGTTTAAGAGAAACTTTGTATGGAAAACTTCCAAGGCACAACTTAGAATGAAAAATCGGTTTCATTTATCATAGACCAAAACGAACTTTACCTTTCAGCAACTCGTTCAGTTTCATTCAAAACAAGAACTCCCTGATATAGAGAATATATTTAGGATAATAGTTTCTCATCGGATTAGGATATATTTGAGTAGTATAATCCCATCAACCATTCTTAAATGTTGTTCCATTCGAAACTAGAATTTCCATCACTAACTTAAATATTGTAAAACTCGAACCTAGAACTCCCGTCAACAATTCTTAAATGTTGTTCCATTCAAACCTCCTTATCTCTCTTGTAGAGTTGAAGCTCAAAATTTTGACTCAAAGTCACTTCTCTCTTCAGGAACTATAAAATCCTTTGAGATAAATATGGGGCAAAGGGGTGATTAGGCCCCTTAGGTTTGCTCAAAAGTGAGATTAGGCCCCTTAAGTTTCACTTGTGGTGATTAACCCCCACAACTTTACCCAAATGTGAGATTACACACTTATTAGTATATATAACCATTTTTTTCTTTACAAATGTATTTTTTTAGGAAAAATACGTGGGAAAAAAATTCATAAATCATTTATGATGATATAAAATATCTTAATTACATAAATTATACATATTAAGTACAAACATACATAAACAAAATACAGTTTCTTCACTGAACGTGCATCTCTTCTCCCTCATAGCCTTGCCAGATTAGGCCCTATCACTATGCAATTATTCTCATCTTCCTCATAGCCTTGCCAGGAAGAATTAGTTGTATAAAATACGTATAATATAACATCTTAGTATTAAAAAATTATTTACTAATGAGAAAATGACTGAATATTATAATAAGTGTGTAATCTCACATTTGGGTAAAGTTGTGGGTCTTAATCACCACAAGTGAAACTTGAGGGGCCTAATCTCACTTTTGAGCAAACTTAAGTGTTTGGGCCCATTCCAAGGACCAGCCCACTGTGGGCGAAATTACCGAAATACCCCTACTCCTAGGGCCGTCAACCCTCCACCAGCTGGAGTTGACCTAAATACCCTATTTTATTGGAATTCACAAACACTATAAATAGGGCTTGTCCCATCAGTCAAAAGGTATTGAATTCTCACCTAAAAAGCTAGAGCATCTCTCTCTACAATTACGCTTTCTCTCTACCTCAATGCGACTTGAGCGTCGGAGGGGCGTTCCGGAAAAACCCCGGGGTAGTTTTTCAGTGTGCTTTGCAGGTTTACCGGCGTCAAGACCCATCGGAGCTCTCGTACCCTCTCAGCATTAAGTTGGCATCCCCTTCATCATTACTTAAACTTTCTTGACAGAAACAGTTTGGCGCCGTCTGTGGGGATTGTACAATCTCAAGCCACAAACCGAGAGCTGAAATGGCACCGATCCGTCGAAACCGTAAAGCTCCTCGGCCCGAGAACCTAATCCACCTTCTCATCGCACACCTACCGTTGAGACACTAGACCATCATGAGGATGAGAGCCCTACGCCTCCGCGAGCATGGGCCTCGGCCTCAACCACTGGACCCCCTCATCCCACAACCTCCTCTGCCTCGCTGAGCTCCAGGAGAATAGCGGACCAAGCGAACCAAAACATTGAACGGAACCTAAGGGCCATGTTAGCTACTCTTCAAAATGGGGGCGGCCACAACCCCACCTCGCCCGAGGGGGAGGCGAGGAAGGGGCCTCTCGAATGCAAAGATCAAATGCCGCGGGACCCCCTCGGCCCTCGGCCGGAGGCATGAGCAGCCTAAGAGAGCGAAGACCCCCTCGGTCGGCTCGGAGACTCCTCTCGTCGGTCCATAGACCCCATCGGTCGAACGGAGATCGCCTCGGACGAACGTGGGCGAGAGGATGCCCGTCGGACAATTGAAGAGAACCGACTCCGTAAGGGGCAGATGGATGCCCGAGAAATCTTGAATAGGAAGGAAGCTTCAAGGGCGGCCCCATCAAGACGCGAGCGTGAGCCTGGTCAGCCCCACTCTCCTCGCCGAGAGCGAGAGAGATCCCCTCTTCGCTCGCCCAGACGCCGGGAGGATGAATGGGACTCGGCCTCATCTCAACCATGCAAGCGTGGGGACCCCCAGATGGGCAATAGAGGTGTCTTGAACTTCATGACCCCCTTCAGCAAAGAAATCATGGACACCCCCAACCCAGGCAAAGTGAAAGTGCCTGTCATCGAGCAATATGCGGGTTCGACGGACCCGGCTGACCACATGGCCTCATACAAAGCGCAAATGAGTGTGCAAACGGGGTGTGAAGCGGCATGGTGTCGCTACTTCCCAACTACACTCAAAGGGTTGGCGCTTAGCTGGTTCTCAGAGTTATCCCCCGGAATTATTACTAACTTCTCAGTGCTAGAAGCCCTCTTCCTTCAGCATTTCATCGCGGGAAGGAGACACAAGAAGACTAGCATCCATTTGATGTCGGTTCGGCAAGAGAACAATGAGAGCCTGAGCGACTACATCAGGAGGTTCAACGAAGAGTCCCTAAGGGCGTCCGATCTCCAAGATGGGGTAGCATTCACCGCCCTCATGTCTGGGCTCTTGCCGGGCAAGTTCCGTTGGTCCTTGGCGGAAAACGAAGTCACTACATTCACGGAAGTCATGACCCGGGCACAAAAGTTTATACAAGCCTCTGACATTTGCAAGCCAAGCAATGACAACTCCAGGAAGAGGAAGGATGACAAGGGTCTTGCGGATCACCGCAACGGCCGAGATCAGTCCAAGGCTCCTCGATCCAACTCCCAGCCTAACCGGCCCTCCGCTAGTAGGGAGGATTCTCGATTCAACAGAAACCAAAGGGAGATTTATTTAGACCTCAAGGAGAGGTCGGTGTTACCTAAGCCACCCCCTATAAAAACCTCCAACACTCGACGGGACAAACGATTATGGTGTGAGTACCACAAGGAGTGCGGTCACACCACCCGTGATTGCCGAGAATTGAAGAAGGCCTTAGACAATCTAGCCGACCAAGGGAAGCTCAACAGGTACCTCAAACATCCTGAGGACAAGGACAAGAGGAAAGAAGATCGAGCTAACAGCAATGACACTGAAGGGTACGTCGGTGTCATAGCGGGTGGATTCGCCTCAGGAGGCCTAACCGGCCGTTCCCGCAAATCCCACCTCCAAGAGCTGAAGCACCAAGTGTTAAAGGTTGAGAGTACCCAGGCAAGCTGCCCTGTAATGACCTTCGGAGAGGCGACTCGGCGCATTCAAACACCCCATGATGACCCCTTGGTGATAGAGATGAAGATAGCTAACTCAAGAGTGAGGAGGATCCTAATTGATAGCGGATCATCCGCCGACATCATCACCTTGGACTGCCTCAAAAAACTCAAGTATCAAGAGAGGGATACGACTCCCATCCATCAGCCACTGATAGGCTTCGGGGGCAGCTCAGTTCATCCCGTCGGCACTATCAAGCTCCCAGTGCGACTCGGTGAAAAAGGCAAAGGAAGAAGCCTACCAGTTGATTTCTTGGTAGTGGACATCCCATTGCCATACAACGCAATCGTGGGTCGTCCTACGCTGAACAAGGTCAAAGCCGCGATCTCGGTGTATCAACTCTTGATGCAATATGAGACGGATGAGGGGGAAGTTGGCAAAATCCATGGGGATCAGCAATCGGCCAGAGAGTGCTATGTCAATAGCTTGAAAAATGGCACCACCTCATCTCAAGGAGGGACACCACCCAAGAAGAGAAAGAGAAGTGAAGAAGAGGCACCCCTGGACTGCCTCAGCATCTACATCTCGGAGAACCCGAAATGCTATGACCGTCCTCAACCAGTTGAAGAGGATAAGGAGGTCACCCTTGATGAAGAGCTTGGCCACCGAGTGAGGGTAGGTAGAACGATAGATCAAGCACTAAGGGAGGAGATCATCATGGTATTGAGGGAGTACAAGGACGTTTTCGCCTATGAGGCAACAGACATGTCTGGGCTAGACCCTAATTTCATGTGCCATGAATTGAACATCAAAGAGGGATACCGTCCAGTTAAACAGAAGTTGAGGCACCAAGGCCCGGAGAGAAACGCGGCCGCAGCAGCAGAAGTAAAGAAGCTCTTAGAAGCAGGATTCATTGAGGAATGTCAATACACGGAATGGTTGGCCAACGTGGTGCTCGTCAAGAAGTCTAGTGGAGCATGGCGGATGTGTGTGGATTTCACAGACTTGAACAAAGCATGTCCGAAGGACAACCATCCCCTCCCCAAGATAGACAGGTTGGTGGACTCAACAGCAGGGCATGCGCTTCTTAGTTTCATGGACGCCAATGCAGGGTACCACCAAATACCCATGGCTGAGAAGGATAGGCCACACACCGCCTTCATTACGAGCTAAGGGGTCTACTGCTACAAGATGATGCCCTTTGGGCTAAAAAATGCGGGAGCCACCTATCAGCGCACAGTGAACAAGATCTTCCAAGGCCAACTGGGGCGCAACATTGAAGTGTATGTTGACGATATGATCGTCAAAAGCAAGCAAGCGACAGATCACGCGGCTGACTTAAGGGAAACCTTGTCTACCCTCCGTCGATATCGGATGATGCTTAACCCCAAAAAGTGTATTTTTGGAGTAAAGGGAGGGAAATGCCTTGGCTTCCTAGTCGACGAAAGAGGGATTGAAGCCAACCCAGACAAGGTGCAAGCAGTGTTGGACATGAGATCTCCTAAGAACGTCCGAGAGGTCCAACGCCTCACGGGTTGCCTAGTTGCCCTCGGGCGCTTCTTGTCCCGGTCAGCCGACAAGAGCCTCACCTTCTTTCGAGCACTCAAGCGGAAAGAGTTTGATTGGGATGAAGAGGCAGATAAAGCGTTTCAGCAACTCAAGCAACACCTTTCCACCCTCCCCAAGCTCATCTCCCCCCTCTCAGGGGAAACATTGTATGTCTATCTGGCGGTGTCCGAATACGCACTAAGTGCAGTGCTTGTGGCTGATCGAGAGGATGGCCAACATCCGGTGTACTTCGTCAGCCATGCTTTTCGAGGGGCGGAAAGCAAGTACAGCCAGATCGAAAAGATGGTTTATGCCTTGGTCATGGCGAGTCGGAAGTTGAAGCCCTACTTTCAAGCACATCCTATCAAGGTCCTAACCGGACAACCTCTTCGAAAAGTCATTGAAAATCGCAATCACTCCAGTCGCATGACAGATTGGGCTGATCAACTGGCCGACTTCGGCCTCGAATATGAACCTCGAAGGGCAATTAAAGCCCAAGCTCTGGCAGACTTCATCTCGGAATGCACTTCCGGACCAACTGAGGAAGAGGGATCAGCAACATGGGGGCTTCAGGTTGACGGCTCTTCCACTAAAACGGGAAGCGGAGCGGGGTTAGTCATAATACCTCCTGTTGGTGACAAGTTGGAATATGCCATTAAGTTTGATTTTTTAGCTTCCAACAATGAAGCCGAGTATGAGGCACTGATTCTAGGACTACAAATATGCATCGCCTCAGGAGCGTCCTATACTTAGAAGAATAAACTAAGTATCACTACTTCATGCCCTCTCGGACGCAGGGGCTCATCAGCCCCTTCGAAGGGTGACCATGGACCTCCCTCGTCCACATGAGGAGCGTCCACTACTTAGAAAATAAACTAAGTATCAGAACCTATATCTTCTCGGATGCAGGGGCTCATTAGCCCCTCCGAAGGGTGACCTTGGACCTCCCTCGGCCAAACGAGGAGCGTCCTATACTTAGAAGAATAAACTAAGTATCACCACTTCATGCCCTCTCGGATGCAGGGGCTCATTAGCCCCTCCGAAGGGTGACCTTGGACCTCCCTCGGCCAAACGAGGAGCGTCCTATACTTAGAAGAATAATCTAAGTATCACTACTTCATGCCCTCTCGGATGCAGGGGTTCATTAGCCCTTCCAAAGGGCGACCTTGGACCTCCCTCAGCCAAACGAGGAGCGCCCTATACTTAGAAAAACAAACTAAGGTGTGTGCCTTGACCGCGCGTACCTCGGCACTCGCGTGCCTAGCGCGCCCCGGAACCCCGCACGAGCCTTGTTCTCGTGCTCGCACAAGCACCTTCGTGCGAGGGAGCCCCTCGGCCATGGTCGGGGGAGCCCCTCGGCCATGGTCGGGGGAGCCCCTCGGCCCTGGTCGGGGGAGCCCCTCGGCCCTGGTCGGGGGAGCCCCTCGGCCCTGGTCGGGGGAGCCCCTCGGCCATGGTAGAGGGAGCCCCTCGGCTGGGGTGCGCGCCTCGGCCCGGGGTGCGTGCCTCGGTTGGGGTGCATGCCTCGGCTGGGGGGCGTGCCTCGGCCAGCTCGGCTGGGGAGCGTGCTCGGCCAGTTCGGCTGGGGAGCGTGCCTCGTCCGGCTCGGCCGGGATACGCGCCTCGGCCTCGGCACTGCTCGCAGCGGCCCCGCTCTTCCCCCGTTGTGGCCTTGCAAAATCGCTCACATAATATTTGAGCCCTGTTTAGCCCATCGAGAGCGCAATTCACTTGATTCCGCCAACCAACTGCCTCTGAAAATCGGATTATCGCTCCGATTAGTTGGCGTGGGGCTAATTGTTTGGGCCCATTCCAAGGACCAGCCCACTGTGGGCGAAATTACCGAAGTACCCCTATTCCTAGGGCCATCAACCCTCCACCAGCTGTAGTTGACCTAAATACCCTATTTTATTGGAATTCACAAACACTATAAATAGGGCTTGTCCATCAGTCAAAAGGTATTGAATTCTCACCTAAAAAGCTAGAGCATCTCTCTCTACAATTACTGCTTTCTCTCTCTACCTCAATTACTGACTTGAGCGTCGGAGGGGCGTTCCCGGAAAAACCCCCGGGGTAGTTTTTCAGTGTGCTTTGCAGGTTTACCGGCGTCAAGACCCATCGGAGCTCTCGTACCCTCTCAGCATTAAGTTGGCATCCCCTTCATCATTACTTAAAGTTTCTTGACAGAAACATTAAGGAGCTTAATCACCACTTTATCATATGACTGGACTCAAGTAGATAAAGCTGAATAAATACCTTAATACTCCAGTCTCCAAATACAACCGAGTCTCATTATCTCAAACCCTAGAATGCATTCCCTAATTTACTATATATACGTACACGCTTAGTTTTACAACGTTAATCTACTACAAAAGATAAAGTTTACATCTTTCCAAAAGTTTATAAGAAAATAGCTTTCAGGACAAAATTAGAATTAGATAAATTTACCAATCATTGTCTTCTTTTAATCAAAACTGTAATGCAACATATACATATTACACATATAGTAGTTCAAAACTATTTGTCTTCTTTTATAGAGATTGATCGAGGTGATGATATAATATAATAATCTTTCAAAACAGTAATATAATTTGTTGCATATCCTATAATTTTATGTCAATGATCCCCTTCCATGACCTTACTCTACCTTAATTGCTCAACATAGACTTGGCAATATATTTGTTGAGATATTTTAGGATTGATTTGCTATGATTTCTTCCTTAGGTTGTACTTTCCTATCTTTTGTACTTTCCTCACTAATGAGGTCTCATAATGTATATCACGTTGAAGGCAATGAATCAAACGGCCAAGCCAAATTATCTCCTCCAAACTCTCTTGTCATGGTATCACAACAGGTTCTAAAAACCACCTTTGAAATCTAAATTTTTTTTCCTTCGCCATGGCTGGCGATGATAATCCTCCACCACCGACTAAATTTGATTCTTCTTCCCCTTTCTTCCTCGGACCACACGACCGTCCCGGAGATTTCATTACTCCTACACGGCTTAGTCAAGACAATTACGCAGATTGGGCTTCCGATATTCAGTTAGCCTTGGTTGCCCGTCGCAAATTCGAGTTCGTAGATGGTACTATCACTGCGCTATGTACCGAGACTGATTGGCAAACCATCAATGCTATGCTCGTGTCATGGATTACAAACACCATCACCCCCGAGGTAAAGAGTACATTAACTAAATTTCGTGATCCCAAACGTTTTGGGATCACCTTCATCAACGTTTTTCTCTTGTTAATGGTCCTCGCATCCAACAAATAAAATCATCTATTGCTCGTTGTGAACAAACCCGAACCATATCTATTTCCACCTATTATGGAAAATTGCATGCTTTATGGGAGGAGCTCTCTCTTCTTGAGCCTCTTATTAATTGTTCTTGTTGTCCTAAGTGTACTGATGCTGATCTTCATAATCAACGTCGTGAAACATCTAAGTTACACGAATTTTTGATGGGCTTGTATCCTGATTTTTATGCTCAACTGTGCTCTAATATTTTGTCTTCGGATCCCTTGCCTACACTTGATCGAGCCTATCATCTTGCCATTTAAGATGAACGGGTTCGCTTATCTCAATCTGCTCCTGTTGACAAGGCCTCATATGCCCTTGGATTTTCTGTTCGAGCCCCTGCCAGTGCTGGGCGTGGTCTTTCCCGGACTGTGTGTAGGCAGTGCCACAAATCTGGGCATGATATTGCTTCTTGTTGGGCACACCTTACCTGCTCATATAGCTAGAAAAAGGGACACGGGGCCTCTCATTGCTATGAATTACACGGGTGTCCTGACAAAAATAAAGGGACTGGTCAGGGTCGTGTTCCCGCCCGCGCAAATGCTGCCACCAGCAGCTCTGGCGTCATCTTGGGCCGCAGCCCCTCTTCTCCTCTCTTCACTCCTGAACAATGAAAGGCTCTCGCGGGTCTCTTTGGTAATGCTCCTGTTTCTACCGATCGGTTGAATGGTAAGTTTGATGACCAATTGTGGATAATTGATACTGGTGCTACTCACCACGTTACCGGTAATGACTCATGGTTGTTTGATGTTAAAAATTTTGATTGCCCCGTTGGACTTCCCAATGGTGCTTCTGTTATTTCCACCATGGTTGGTTTGGTTTGTTTAACATCTCATATAACTCTTAAGAATGTTCTTTTTGTTCCAAATTTGAGCTGCAATTTACTTTCTATGTCGCAACTTAGCGATGATTTGCAGTGTGTTGTCCAATTTAACTCCTTTATGTGTGTCATTCAGGACCCCACGAAGGCGCTGATTGGAACGGGGATTAGGAAGGACGAACTATACTACTTTATGGGCAATGATTCCATCCACAATGTCTCTATTCTTTCTGCTTCTTCGGTTATGGAATTATGGCATCAAAGAATGGGTCATCCGTCTGAAAAAGTTGTAAAATTACTCCCTCCTCTTTACAATCATTAGGGTAGTTTAGATCCTAATTGTGAGATTTGTTTTCATTCTAAACATTCTAGAAATAAATTTCCTTCTAGTGACACTAGAGCTTCTAGTATTTTTGAGAAAATTCATTGTGATTTGTGAGGGCCATATCGCCATGTTTCATCTAGTGGTGCTCGTTAT
This sequence comes from Beta lomatogona, assembly GCA_947646795.1. Taxonomy (NCBI): domain Eukaryota; kingdom Viridiplantae; phylum Streptophyta; class Magnoliopsida; order Caryophyllales; family Amaranthaceae; genus Beta; species Beta lomatogona. Next base: position 168,308 of record CANSNZ010000730.1, read on the forward strand.
TTTTTAACAATTGTGATGATTTTTCTTGAGCTGTATGGACCTAGCTTTTAGTTGATAAATTAGAGGTTTTTGCTATGTTCATGTCTTTTGTGGCTATGGTTGATCGCCAATTTTCTCAAACTATTCAAGTTGTTCAAAGTGATAATGGAATTGAGTTCAATTGCTTACTTGATTACTTTGCTGTTACTGGCATCTTATTTCAAACCTCTTGTGTGGGTACTCCTGAGCAAAATGGGAGGGTAGAACGCAAACATAAACACATTCTTAATGTTGCTCGTGCCTTACGTTTTCAAGCTCATTTGCCTATCTATTTTTGGGGGGAATCTGTTCTTGCTGCTGCTCATTTAATTAATAGAACTCCCTCTTTGTTACTTCATGGCAAATCTCCTTTTGAATGCTTATTTGGCCGTACTCCCTCATATGATGCTATTCGTGTCTTTTGTTGTCTTCCTTTTGCTCACAATCAAAAAACCAAAGGCGACAAATTTGCTAGCCGTAGTCGTAAGTGTGTTTTTCTTGGTTATCCTTTGGGCAAAAAGGGGTGGAAGTTATATGATCTAGACACTCAAGAATTTTTTTGTTTCTAGAGATGTCAAATTTTTTGAAGCCACTTTTTCTTTTCTTTCTCCGGAGGATGTTAACATTGCTCCTCACGAAATGTTTCCTAAGTCATCCTACATTCACTATGATATTGATGAGTTTGAAGTCACTCCCCATCCTCCACCTACTACACCAAATACTACGCCTCCTGCTCCACAAAAATCATCTTCAGCACAAACACAACAACCTGCTCCACTTTCCTCTTCTTCAGCCCACCCAAATCCGACCCATCCTAATTCTACTCTTTCTTCGTCAGACCTCCCTCCCTTGTCTGGCCCAACTCCACATAAATATACCTCTTCTCCACAAACTTCCGCCTCTTCTCCCTCAGGCCCAACACACTCAACTTTTCTCGGCCCAACTACCACACCACATTCACTCGGTCCAACTCTCTCACAAAAATCTCTCGGCCCAGATCCCTCACAAAAATCTCTCGGCCCAGCTCCCTCACACTCTTCTCTCGGTCCAGCTCCCTCCAATTCTTTTGGCTTCATTTCTCCTAATTCTTCCTCCATTCCACCGTCAGATACTAGCCCGCCTATTTCCCCCCTAGTTAATTCCTTGCTCAAATTCAGATGCATCTCATGCATTCTTCAGACCCAGTTCCTTTGGGTCATGGCCTTCGTGAAAAACTCCCCTCCACTCGATTGCGTGACTGTGTTACCCATTGCCCCAAGTGTTAGCTCGTCCTCTTCTTCTTCTGGTTCCTCTCATCCTTCAGGTACTCCTTATCCCTTGGCTCACTATATAAATTGTGATAATTATTCTATGAATTACCGGAAGTTTCTTGCAGCTCTTATTTCTGAACAGGAACCACGTTCTTTCAAAGAGGCTATGAAACATGAAGGTTGGAGGGCCTCCATGCAACAAGAAATTCAGGCTCTTGAGGACAATGGTACTTGGACTCTTGAAGCTCTTCCCCCGGGAAAACATGCTTCGTGTAGCCAGTGGGTTTACCGCATTAAATGTCATTCTGATGGGCGTATTGAACGTCTTAAATCTCGGTTAGTTGTCTTTGGTAATCATCACCAGGCGGGGATTGATTATAATGAGACATTCGCTCTAGTTGGCAAGATGACCACTGTTCGTGCCTTTCTTGCTATTACTGCTTCCAAAAATTGGGAGCTTCATGAGATGGACGTACATAATGCATTTCTTCATGGTGATCTTGACGAAGAAGTTTATATGAAGCTTCCTCCTAGCTTTGCTCATACAGAGCCTAATCTTGTTTGCAGATTGCGCAAATCTTTGTATGGGTTTGTTGTGCATGTGCATGTTAAGTTTTGATGATGAAAAATAATATAATATGTTATAGTATGAAAGTTTGTGACAGATGGTTGAGAAAGGAATAAATAAATGAAGACTTTGAAGAAGTGAAGAATCAAGATTGAAGTCCAAGTTTATATTGAATTCCAAGTTTAGTTACTATATGCAAAATGTAATATGCTAGAACTAGATGATATATTATGTGCCAAGTATAGAAATATAAAATTAGGATAATTATTATTTTCTTAGAGTTAAGGAAATAAATAATTATGTTAATTTTATATATCTATATAAAAAGGAAGTTTAGTTTTAAAATAAAAAAGGATTTTATAAAAACTGATTTTGATAAAACGTTTTGTATATAAAAGATAAAAGTTTTTTTCGGTAAAAATCATAAAACGTTTTTAAAGAATTTTGATAAGAAGGAGAAAAACTGATTTTTCAATATGATAAAGTTTGTTTAATAAAAAAACTGATTTAAGAGTTGATCTAGTTAATATAAGATATGGAGAAATCCTTATCCTATTAGGAAAAGGAAAATCAGTTTTTTTTATAAAAGATAAAATTGGTTTTTGAATAGGAAAAGAATTGTATCCCTTTATTTTAGGAATAAAAATTGTTCAAAAGATAATATATCTTGGAGAAGGATTTTTATTCAGTTCACCAAGATATATAAGGGATTGCAACTCAGTTTTATAGCTCACGTTTTCAGAGAGAAAAAATCGGAGATATTAAGAGCCGAAAACAGGTTTCCTAAGGCACGAGTATAGCACGAGTTCTAGTCGATTAGGAAACTAAACAACGTTTGTAATTGTCCTCTATTTGCTTGAATAAGAAGCACGTCTTTGAGGAATCTTTCTTTCTGTAATTCTTATATTATAGGAGAGTAGCAACACTTAGGGTTAAGTGTTGGGGAGCACTACTAGAGTTAGTAGTGGGGGAATCGAATTGTATCAAGAGTTTGGTATTTTACGATTCAAATAATAAAAGAGTAGTTTGTGTGGACGTAGATCTCAGAGGTGAGATTGAACCACGTTAAATTTCTGTGTCTTATTATTTGATTTCATTGTTTTATTGTTTGATACAATTTCGTTCAAGCAAAAACATCAATCGGAGAATTTACGAGTGAATAACACAGTGCACGGCACTGTGCCATAAGAGTGTTTTTGCGAAAATCGATTAGTTTTAGCCACTCAATTCAACCCCGCCCTTCTTGAGTGTCACCTTGAGTTCCAACAAGTGGTATCAGAGAAGGCTATTCTCGAAAGGCTCATCCCTAGAGAATAGAAGTCATGAATATGCAAGATGACTCTCGAGATTGACACACCAAGTTCCCGATTTTTAACGGAAAAGACTACGGATGGTGGAAAGCTAGGATGAGGATCTACATCCAAGGATCGGATTATGAATGCTGGAAAGTCATTAGAAAAGGACCAATCCCTATCCAAGGAAAAAACGCTAAAGGAAAGATGGTCGACAAGGATGAAGATGACTACGATTCGGTCGACTATGCAAAAGCCGAAAAGAACTACAAAGCAATGAGTATTCTCCAATATGGAATTGGACCTGATGAATACTCAAGGATCTCGGCTTGTACTACAGCAAAAGAAATTTGGGACACGCTAGAGTTGGCCCATGAAGGTACGAATGAGGTAAAACAATCTAGAATAGATTTGCTAGTCCAACAATATGAATTGTTTACTATGAATAAGGATGAATCTATTAAAGAGATGTTCACTAGATTTACACTAATCACTAATGAATTACGATCTCTAGGCAAAACATATACTTCTGAAGATTTAGTGAGAAAGGTGTTAAGAAGTTTAACAAATCGATGGCTCCCAAAAATAACCGCTATTCAAGAAGCTAAAGATTTGACTAAGCTTTCACTAGAACAACTTATTGGATCATTAATGACTCATGAACTTGTCTTAGATTCTAAAACTAATGAACCAAAAAGTAAAGGTATAGCCTTGAGAACTGAATTGGAAATTGAAAATAGTGATAGTGATGATATTGATTTTCTTACTAGGAGATTTAATTTAAAAATTTTCTCGAAAAGAACAAAAACAAAAATCCTAGAAAAGATGAAAATTTCAAAGGTAAGAGCACTACCTCTAACTTTAAGAAAAGTGCTACTAATTCGGGTTGTTTCAAGTGTGGAGAGTTAAATCACATGATTAAAGAATGTCCCTTATGGGATGATGAGAAGCCCAAAGAAAGAAGGGAGCAATCCAAGAAAGAATTCAAAAAGGCTATGATAGCTGCCGTTTGGGGAGACTCGGATTCGATGAAGAACGATCGGAGGCACGGTGCCATGAAGAAAAATTATGTCCGAATGCTGCATGCGGACATCACGAGAGAAGGGCACGGTGCCGGGACGACTCTCACTTGTGTCTAATGGCGAGAAGTTCAAACTCCCAAGATGAAACTGAAGACAGTGAGGTAAGTCTTCTTTCTCTAAAACCTTCAATACATCGTCTTTCAAAAAATCAACTTGTTACTTTGCTTGGAAATATCATTGATGATTGTCAAGAGATGAATGATGATTTTTCAATCATGAAAAAGGAAGTAAAAAATTTAACCAAGCAAAAGATTGGGTTGGAATTGGAATATAAGGATTTATTAAAGGACTGTAAAGAACTGATGAAAAAGAATGATGAACTGGAAAAAACTGTCGAAGAAATAAATGTTGAGTTAAGTGCCTTAAGGTACGAAAAGTGTCTCACAAAAGAAGTCGTTGATAACACTGTGCCGTACACTGAGCTAGAAGATAAAAATTCGAATCTTGAAAAACAAATTGGATCTTTAAAACTTGAGTTAATTAAAGTGAAAGAGTCTAGACAAAGATCCAAAATTGTTCCACTTATGCTGCCTCATGATACTAAGTTAAGTGACGAACTTGATAAAGCTAAAAGAGATTTGGAAATTTCAAGAAAAAGAAATAGCGATCTAAACACTTCTGTTGAATTCTTAGAATCACAATTGACTATTGCTCGGAAAATGTATGAAAAATGGTTAGATGGTCAAAAAGCCCTAGACTATATTTTTAGTACAACTAGCAATCGAAACAGAATTGGTTTAGGATATACAGACCAGAGGCACAGTGTAAGGCACAGTGCCAAAAATTTTGAAAGAGACTTTCGTAAAAGAAAATATGTTGATTTACCTGAGTATTTGATTTGCAACTTCTGTGGAAAGAATGGACACCTTATGGAGAACTGTAACATTAAGAAAAAGAGTGTTGCGAAAATTGTTAAGTATGTAAATCAAATTTGGGTTAGAAAAGACTTGTTAGAGGCTCAACGAAAGAAAAAGGGACCCAAGCTAATTTGGGTTCCTAAAACTAACAAGTGATCTTTTTGCAGGCGAATGTGAGAGGAAGTAGCCTATGGTATCTAGACAATGGCTGCTTAAGACATATGACTAGTGATAAATCTCAATTCCTCTCACTAGTAGCCTACCATGGAGGGTGTGTTGTATTTGGCGATAACAAAAAGGGATAAATAATTGGTATTTGAAACGTCGGCAAATTCCTAATACACTCCATAGAGAATGTGATGTTGGTAAGTGGGTTGAAAAATAAATTGTTAAGCATACCAAAATTGTGTGGTCAAGGTAATTATGTTGAATTTCATGCATGAATGTTTTACAAGATAATTTGTGGCTTTGGGATTAATTTCAGGAAATTAGTTGAGTATTATGTCTGTTGTCCTCCTTTAAATATGTTAATTAGAGTGTTGATACCTGTTTTTGTGAAGCTTAGTGAGTAAAGGTCTACTTGATATAAAGAAGGACTCGTAATGGTCTAATGATGCTGTCCTAATGTCATGATCCTAAGTTGCCGAACTAATAAGCTATATGATCCTAAGTTGCTGAATTTTTGAGCTATGAAATGCATATACTTTCTCCTATAGCAAGCTTGATCTTTAGCCCAATATTCTGATTTTCTATTCATGAGTTTGATATTTGTGCCTCATTATTTCTTTATTTCATATGTCCCACCTTATCTTTAATTCTCTATTATTATCCTTCTTTTCCCCACCCATTGCTCCAAAGTTCAACAAGTGTTTTTAATCTTGATTCATGATAATCTATGGGGAAAGATCATTTTGATAATTTGATGGAAGAAAAAGACGCATCAGTTAAGGGGGAACATGAAAAGGTTGGAATGAAACTCAAATACGTGAAAGAATGAACAGTACTGATTTACACTGTGCAAGGCACAGTGCCAGGAGATGTATCAAAAAGACAATGAGGTCCGAATTACTCCCTCCGGTTCCGAAAGATCTTCCTTGTTACTGTTACTACAGATACCAATGAGGATCAATTTGTGTGGGGTCTTGGGTGGGTAAAGTAGGAGAGAGAGAGAGGGGTAAGGAAAATAAACAAATAAAAAGGTGTAAAGTAGGAGAGAGAAAGGGAGTAAAATTGATTTAATAGTGTAATGGTGGACCATATGATAGTGACATGAGAGGGTAAGAAGGGGAAAAAATTTGCCAAATAAGGAATAAAGTAAAAGATGGAAGATCTTTTGGAAACGCACTAAAACGGAAAGAGGGAAGATCTTTAGGAACCGGAGGGAGTAAGTTATTATCTTTGATCTCTTATTGGTTGACTCTAGTAAAACTGATTTTTCAATATGATAAAGTTTGTTTAATAAAAAAACTGATTTAAGAGTTGATCTAGTTAATATAAGATATGGAGAAATCCTTATCCTATTAGGAAAAGGAAAATCAGTTTTTTTATAAAAGATAAAATTGGTTTTTGAATAGGAAAAGAATTTTATCCCTTTATTTTAGGAATAAAAATTGTTCAAAAGATAATATATCTTGGAGAAGGATTTTTATTCAGTTCACTAAGATATATAAGGGATTGCAACTCGGTTTTATAGCTCACGTTTTCGGAGAGAGAAAAATCGGAGATATTAAGAGGCTGAAACCGGTTTCCTAAGGCACGAGTATAGCACGAGTTCTAGTCGATTAGGAAACTAAACAACGTTTGTAATTGTCCTCTATTTGCTTGAATAAGAAGCACGTCTTTGAGGAATCTTTCTTTCTGTTCTTATATTATAGGAGAGTAGCAACACTTAGGGTTAAGTGTTGGGGAGCACTACTAGAGTTAGTAGTGGGGGAATCGAATTGTATCAAGAGTTTGGTATTTTACGATTCAAATAATAAAAGAGTAGTTTGTGTGGACGTAGATCTCAGAGGTGAGATTGAACCACGTTAAATTTCTGTGTCTTATTATTTGATTTCATTGTTTTATTGTTTGATACAATTTCGTTCAAGCAAAAACATCAATCGGAGAATTTACGAGTGAATAACACAGTGCACGGCACTGTGCCATAAGAGTGTTTTTGCGAAAATTGATTAGTTTTAGCCACTCAATTCAACCCCGCCCTTCTTGAGTGTCACCTTGAGTTCCAACAGGGTTAAAGCAGGCTCCTCGGTGTTGGTTTGCTAAACTGGTTACAGCTTTGAAAGGGTATGGTTTCTTGCAATCCTACTCTGATTATTCTTTGTTCACTTTTACCAGAGGCCTCACTCAGATCAATGTGTTGGTTTATGTTGATGATCTAATTATTTCTGGGAATGATTCCGCTGCTTTATCTTTGTTCAAAGCTTCAGTGATTGTTTTAAGATGAAAGATTTGGGTGCTCTGAAGTATTTTTTGGGTATTGAAGTTGCTCGTAGCTCTTCTGGGCTCTTTCTTTGTCAATGGAAATATACCCTTGATATTATTTCTGAGGTTGGCTTGTTAGGTGCAAAGCCGTGTGGCTTTCCTATGGAGCAGAATCATCGTCTTGGTCATGATGAGGGTCCCTTATTTGATGATCCTGAGAGATATCGCCGTCTTGTTGGTCGTCTCATTTACCTGGTTGTTACTCGTCCGGATTTTGCCTATTCCGTTCACATCCTATCTCAGTTTCTCCAGGCACCTCATATTGCTCACTGGGAGGCTGATGTTCGGGTTGTTCGTTACTTGAAGGGTACTCCTGGTCAGGGTATTCTTCTTCGTGCTAATAGTGATCTTACTCTTCAGGGTTGGTGTGACTCTGATTAGGCTGCGTGTCCTATTATGCGCCGGTCCTTGTCTTGTTGGCTTGTTTTCTTAGGTGCCTCTCCTATATCATGGAAACTAAGAAACAACACACTGTTTCTTTGTCCTCAGCTGAGGCTGAGTATCGCTCGATGACTACCATTACTTGTGAGCTTAAGTGGCTCAAGGGGCTGCTGTTAAGTCTTGGCGTGCATCATCCTAAGGCTATTGCTCTTTTCTGTTACAGTCAGTCTGCTCTACACATTGCTAACAATCCTGTGTTTCATGAGCGCACAAACCACATAGAAGTTAATTGTAACTTTGTTTGTCATGCTATCAAAGATGGGTTGATTGCTCCGTCTTATGTTCCTACTTCTGCTCAGTTAGCTTATGTTTTCACCAAAGCGCTTGGCAAGTCTCAGTTTGATCTTCTTATGTCCAAGTTGGGCATTTTTGCTCCCCATGCTCCAACTTGAGGGGGGGTGTTGAGATACTTTAGGATTGATTTGCTATGATTTCTTCCTTAGGTTGTATTCCTATCTTTTAGACAACTTTCCTATCTTTTGTGCTTTCCTCACTAATGATGGTTGAAGGCAATGAATCAAACGGCCAAGCCAAATTATCTCCTCTAAACTCTCTTGTCAATATTGTATCACAATATGCATAGAACTTAAAGAAGAGATTGAGGATATATATTTTGTATCTTATATTATCTATACTAATACATTAAAAGACGTGCTTAACCAAGGAACGGGGCCACGTGGCACTGTCACTTAGACTGGTTTACTACATCTAATTCATATACAAAAAAAAAAAAAGTAAATGCATTGTATAGGATTTGATCCCATGACATCAAGTTCATATACTAAAGTCTTAACCACTTAACCAACCACTTAACCAAATGGTATTTGGTGATATTATTTTAAAGTAAAATATTAATAATGAAAACTATAATTACCCGGGGCATAACCCGGGCCAATAAACTAGTTATTACTCTTATTAAGAGTATTAAGTATTATTTAAGATGAACTTTAGAAAGAAAGTATTATTTAGCTAGGATGACATAATAAATGGTGCCAAATCGTGTGGGCCTATGTTGTGACGTACAGATGCAATTAACAAAACAAATAAAAATGAACAATCGACACAAGAATTAGGGGATTGTTAAACGTCGCCCCCAAATTACTTAAAATCGCCCCAACTCCCCTCTAAAATACCATTATACCCTTACGGTATTTTTTTATTTTTACTCCAACTTAACTCCTCCTCTAATTTTATATTCTCTCTCATCTTTGCCATCACCACCCACGATCACCACCGCCAATTACACCGACGAGCACAAAATTCCGACCACTTTTTTTTTTTTAATGAATTCCATGGGATTAACGTGTGGCCTGCACGTTGGGCCCATAGACACAACGTTTGGCCTGGACGTTGTGTCTATGGGGCTAACGTGCAGGCCACACGTTAGCCCCATGAAATTCGTTAAAAAAAAATACCTCATCGGAATTTTGTGCTCGTCGGTGGTGATCATCGGTGGGTTGGAGAGGTAGCGATTGGTGGTTAGTGATTTTAGGTGGTGGTGGAGAGAGAGTTGTAAAAACAGTCAAGGGTATAATGGTACATTGACATGGTAGTTGGGGCGATTTTAAGTATTTTCAGGGCGATGAATAGAAGTTCAGAAGAATTAACGTGGTTCACTAACAATGTGTTAGCTACGTCCACAGGTAAAGGAGAAACGGTTTTATTAGATTTAGGAGAGAGTGCAAACTTCAGAATAATAAGGCAGAGATTAGTAATATGGTTTATATAGTACCCTAATAATTAACCTAAACATATAGGCCTAAACCCAAAACTAAAACAGGCCTGATATATTAAATAACATATACCGAAAAGTTAATCCTAGCGTCAGATAAATAATTCAAGCTAAGGCACAGTTCAACAGCATATATACTTAAAAACTTTTAAACATTACATGCATTTATGACGAGCAATCCTTATTGTAGTACTACTAATAGTTTTGGACATTATGCATCAAGATTTATGTCCCCAAGCCTGCTCTTTTCAGCACTAGTTGCCATTTGCAGCACGCTATAGCTTTGTCCTTCACATGTATCAAATTCCTTGATCTTTGTCCATATCTCTCCACATATAAATAAGAGAATGTTGACATGAACAACATTTTCTAAAATTTATCATTTCATGAGTCCACCTTATGATTTACGAATTACGAGTAACAAATTTATGTATATTACACCAGTTGTCCAGGATAACATGATTAATAATCCATTTTCAATTTTTTGAATAAAAATAATTATCCATGTTCTCCATGCATGAAATTGTTCGTACGTTGCTTTGAAATTGGAATTTAAGTATGCTCCAGTCAGTAATGTACGTTTATATAAACATATTTAAGATGAGGATAGTGATTATATACTCGATCATTTTATGTTTTATTTGATAGGATGTGTGAACTGTAGTGATATTCCTCTAATCCTCTCATCCTGCATTATAGTTATGTGATGTGATGTGATGTGATGTGTGAACTGTGAGTCTGTGATATCTATATAATTAAATGAGGAAATTTTCTCATTTTGATCAAATTCAATGGGTTTTTTTAAACTTCAAATTTGAATCTCATAAAAAAAATTAAAAATTTTAATTAAATATGAGAAGGATTCTAAAGATATATAATTGGTTAATGAGTAATTGGTTGTACCATGTACGATTTAAAACAACGAATAATCAAGGTTGACTTAGTTTGGTTGGAAGCCCTCCTTCACCTTTAGCAGTGCGCTTCACCTTCTTTCCTTGAATTTTCATCCTTCACACTTAATTCTCCCTCTTTTTCCTTTCTCCCTTATTTTCATCCCTTGTTATCCTCTTTCTTTATTGATCCTTATGCAGAATAAGTTAATAACTGGAAAAGGAGAGTAACCGGTTGAAAGATGAAAATTTAGGGGATCTCAAAGATTCATAAGGAAAAAGGTAAATCGGGTTGGTTTGCTCTTAAGATAGATCTTGAAAAAGCCTATGATAGAGTTGAATGGTCCTTTGTTAGAGAATGTCTCCAAAATCATCACCTTGATCCCGCGGCCATTAAGTTGATCATGGACTGTGTTTCCAAGGCTTCCTCAGCTATCCTCATTAATGGAAGGAAAACGGAGGAGTTTCACCATACCAGGGGGTTGAGGCAGGGGGACCCTATGTCCCCGTATTTGTTTAACGTTTGCCTCGAGGCTTTGACTAGTAGGATAAATGAGCAGTGCCACCTTAACAATTGGACTCCCTTTTGGGTAGGTAGAGGTCGAGTCCCAATCTCGCACCTGTTGTTTGCTGACGACCTCCTGTTGTTCGGAAAGGTTGATGAGTCTACGGCGTTCTCTGTACGCCATGTGCTTGAAAAATTTTGTGAGGTTTCTGGTGAGAGGATTAATGAAGCCAAGAGTAAGCTTATTTTCTCTCCCAACACCCCTCAGGACCATAGGGAGCTTTTTATGAACACCATTAATGTTGAGGAAACTCCGAATCTGGGCATCTATTTGGGTTTACCCATTTCTCATAAAAGACCTACCCGTGCAAAAGTCCAGTTTGTAGTTGATAAGGTGAGAAATAGGTTGGCTAGCTGGAAGACGAAGTTTCTCTCTAAAGCATGTAGGTTGTGCCTAGTCTCCTCTACCTTGTCTACTATTCCAGCTTATTACATGCAGGCGACCATGCTTCCCAAAAGTACGCTGAAGGACCTGGATAGTATTTGTAATAATTTTCTGTGGGGTGAGGAGGGGGGTAGGAGAAAGCTGCACTTGATAAATAGGCAAATCGCCTTCTTACCCAAAGCTAGTGGGGGTCTTGGTATTCGAAGCCAGCTACACAGGAACCAAGCCTTCATAGCCAAACTTGGGTGGAAGATTGCCCAGGGCCCTCCCAGTCTTGCTCAGGATTGCATTCGTTCCAAGTACTTATACAAAAATCAGGTCACTAAGTTTGAAAATGGGTCGGTTGTTTGGCGGAATATAGGCATAGGATGGGGTCTCATAAGTCAGAATAGCGCCTGGAGTCTAGGGGACGGGGAGAGCATTAACTTTTGGTATGATGACTGGTTGTCAGTGGGCCTATTCGGAGCTGGGTTCAGGGGCCCCTCCCTCAGATAGAGGAGTGTAGGAAAGTCCAGAACCTAGTCTCTTCTGGTAAGTGGGATTTTTCTGATCTTCCCATTGTTCTCCCGGAGGACATTGTAGGCCGCATTCTGAGTTGCCCCGCTCCTCTGGAGGATTCTGTGGCTGACCTCCTTATCCCAAACTTTGTTGAAGCTAAGGGGTTCTCCCTTAAGTTAGCCTATAATGCCCTCCTCTCTCACTTCCCCGAGGGTAAGGACATTCTCTGGATCTGGAAAGGGCACATGAAGCCCAAATTAAAATTTTTTATGTGGTTGGTGTGGCATGACCGTCTTCCCCACAACAATCAACAACAACAACTAAGCCTCATTCCCAAAGTGATTTGGGGTCGGCTAACATGAATCATCAACTGAAACCGTTACCAGAGGAGATGGCATCGACAAGAGTGATAAAAATGTTTTTTTTTTTTTTTTAAGAATTTTTAAAGAAGTTTTTTTTTTTTTTTTGAAAACAAGGTTTGCACCAACAAGTTTTAAAAGAGGTTTTCAATAAAAGGTTTTAAACAAATAAATGCAGTAATCACACCCCTTCCTCCACATGGATACTGTCCCTCCACTCACTTCTACCAACGTCATGCTCTCCTCAATCCCAAGTAACCTCATATCACTTTCAATTACCTTCATCCAAGTCATCTTAGGTCTTCCCCTACCCCTTACAATTTGGTTACTCATCCACTCTTCAATTCTTCTCACCGGTGCATCACCTGATCTCCTTTTCACATGACCAAACCATCTTAACCGATTCTCCCTCATCTTTTCTTCAATGGATGCAACTCCAACTTTTTCCCGGATCACTTCATTTCTTAATCGGTCCTTCCTTGTGTGGCCACACATCCACCGCAACATACGCATCTCCGCCACGTTCATCTTATGAACGTGGCATTGTTTCACCGCCCAACATTCGGTGCCATATAACAAAGCAGGCCTAATTGCGGTACGGTAGAACTTTCCCTTCAAGCTTTGGGGAATGCCAGAATCACAAAGGAATCCGGTGGCGCTTTTCCACTTTAACCAACCCGCATTAATTCTATGAGCCACGTCTCCATCCAGTTCTCCATCCTTTTGGAAAATGGATCCTAGGTAACGGAAGACGTTCGATCCTTGAACCACTTTGCTATCCAAAGTGACCGCCCTCGCCTCGCTGCTTGTAGCCCCACTGAACTTGCACTCCATATACTCCGTCTTACTTCTGCTCAATCTAAAACCCCGGGCTTCTAATGTATGCCTCCACAATTCCAACTTTCTCTCAATACCTTCCTTTGTCTCATCAATCAACACAATATCATCCGCAAACATCATACACCATGGTATATCATCTTGAATTGACCTCGTTAGTTCGTCCATGACTAGGGCAAAGAGAAAGGGACTAAGTGCAGAACCTTGATGCACTCCGATCGTTATAGGAAACTCTTCTGTCCTCCCCACCGTAGTCCGCACACTCGTAGTTGCCCCCTCATACATATCCTTGATGATATCTATATATTTTTGTGGAACACCTTTCCTTGCCAACGCCCACCAAAGTATTTTTCTTGGTACTCTATCATATGCCTTCTCCAAATCAATGAAAACCATATGTAGATCCTTCTTCCTATCACGGTAATGTTCCATTGTTTGTCTTAAGAGGTGGATGGCCTCTATAGTCGATCTTCCAGGCATAAATCCAAATTGGTTCTTTGATATCTTCACATGTTTCCTAAGTCTTTGCTCAATCACCCTTTCCCAGAGTTTCATCGTATGACTCATTAGTTTGATTCCTCGGTAGTTGGTACAATCTTGTACATCGCCTTTGTTCTTATACAAAGGAATCAAAGTACTCTTCCTCCATTCTAATGGCATTTTGTTGTGTCTCCAAATCATGTTGAAGAATGTTGTCAGCCATTCGATTCCTCTCCCCCCTAAACACCTCCAAACTTCGATAGGTATGCCATCTGGCCCCGTAGCTTTCTTCAATCCCATCTTTTTTAATGCTGCAACGACTTCTCCCTTTTGAATCCTCCTCATAAACTCTCGATTTACCATACTTGGCGGAATGTGTACATCCCCAATGTCTTGTGCTTTATCACCGTTGAACAAGGTATCAAAGTACGACCTCCATCTATCCTTTATCTCCTCCTCCTCCACAAGCACTATTTGGTCCACACCCTTGACACATTTTACCTTTCTTATGTCTCTTGTCTTCTTGTCCCTCATACGCGCAATTCTATAAATGTCTTTTTCACCTTCTGTCGTATCCAATCTTGCATAAAGCTCTTTGTTTACCTGTGCTTTAGCTTCCCGTACTGCCTTCTTGGCTTCTTTTCTAGCCTCTTTGTACTTCTCATAGTTCACATCGCTGCTATCTTTTCCCAAAAGTTTATAACTTTCTCATTTGTTTTTTATCGCTTGTCTCACCTCCTCGTTCCACCAAGATGTGTCCTTACTTGATGGTACAGTTGCTTTAGATTCTCCAAGGGCCTCTTTCGCCACTTCCTTTATACCAAGTTCTAGCTTTGTCCATGTCGAATCTACATTCATTTCCGTGTTACAAGACCAAATATCTTTACTAGCCATCTTAGCTAAGAAGTTCTCTTTGTGCTCCCCTTGGAGCTTCCACCACTTGATTCGCGGCTCCACATTGGGTTTTCGCTTTCTTAAAGACTCCCTACCCCGAAAATCAAGCACGACTAGTCTATGTTGGGTGGTCGCGCTCTCACCCGGTATCACCTTGCAGTTTGTATAACTATTCCGCCAATCATTCCTTACTAAAAAGAGGTCAATCTGACTCGCATTACTTCCACTCCTATACGTCACAAGGTGAGATTCTCTTTTCTCAAACCAAGTGTTCATAATACTAAGACCATAGGCTAATGCGAAATCCAAGATACCACTTCCAGCTTCATTTCTCTCCCCATACCCAAAACCTCCATGAATGCTCTCAAAGCCAACTCGACTAGTGCCCACATGTCCGTTGAGATCCCCACCAATTATCAATTTTTCATTAATAGGCACTCGTTGCACAACCTCCTCCAAATCCTCCCAAAATTGTTGTTTAATAAATGCTTCTAATCCTACTTGCGGCGCATATGCGCTTATGATAGTCACCGCCTTACTCCCTAATACTAGTCTGATACTCATAATGCGGTCACTCTTCCTCGAAACTTCCACCACATCATCAATATATTCCTTATCAATAATGATGCCTACTCCATTCCTACACTTATCCTTTCCAGAGTACCAAAGCTTATAACCCCATGGGGCTAGTTCTCTTGCTTTTTCACCAACCCACTTAGTCTCTTGAAGGCACATTATGTGAATCTTTCGCCTCCTCATAACCTCCACCACCTCCGCCGATCTTCCCATCAAAGAGCCAATGTTCCATGTTCCAAAGCGCAACCTACTACCCCTACCACTACCCTGGACTAGCTTCTTTACCCGCACCCGTCCCTGATGCGGGAACCCTTGCATATTTGACACCACCCCCGGGCGCCGGGATGGCGCGCCGCTTCCGGGCGACGACCTAGCAACCCTTGCATACTTATCACTACACCCGGGTCTATGAAGTGCAGCGCGTCGCTGAGTAGGGGACGCCCCCACGTTTTTCATTTGTCGATTCATGTCATGATATAGGACTATGTTTTATGCTGGCCGCCCCAAACCTACCGCAACTCTCCTCCTTTATCCGGGCTTGAGACCGGCAGTGAATGTCACACAGACACTCACAGGCGGAGTTCTTCCCCACAACAATCTTCTTCGAATTAGAGGTGTCTTGTCTGATGAGTCTTGTCCTAGATGTCATGATGCCTCCGAGGACAGTGCACACATTCTTGCCCTCTGTCCTAAAAGTCGTGATATCTGGAGCCTTGAAGGGGTTCCTCCGATCCCTTTTCGGAATCTCCAGACGTGGCTTAAGCAGAACATGTCATCCAAATGTGTTTTCAGGGGTATGCCCTGGAACACTGTCTTCCCGTATCTCTGCCATGAGATCTGGAAAGATAGAAATATGCGTGTTTTTAAGATCAAAGATCCTTCTCCTATCAAAGTGATCAGCTTCCGTGCCTCCGGAGGTGCTAGAGATTTCATGACCGCTTCCCTGAGTAAGGGAACGGAATTCAGTGTGTACCCTCAATTTTACCACCCCTTGAATTGTCTGATGTTTCATGTTGATGCTTCCTTTGTTGGGTCTAAGGAGTTAGTCGGGATTGGGGGCGTAGTTAGGGACAGTAATGGGAACTGGAACTGGAACTTGGGTTTTGAGAAATGTGTTTTTACGAGCTCCTCTCTTGCAGCCGAACTTCTTGCCATCCTCGAAGCTATGCAATGTGTGTCAAGCCAGGGTTACCCATCAGCTATCATTTATTCTGATTGCAGCAACGCGGTCGACCTCATTTTAGGGGACAGAACTGATATTTGTCTAAATCTATTAAACTCTTGCAGGCAGTGGCTCAGGGTGAACCCGAGGTTTCGGATTAAGTATTGTAATCGACAGTTCAACCGTGTAGCAGATGTATTGGCTAAAAATTGTAGGAGCAGGAAAACGGCTTGTAATGTAACTAGGTTTTTCCCCATCCCCCCTAGTTATTGTTCTGAACTCTTAATATTGGATTGTAATAGCTTTAACTTTATTAGTAATGAATGAATGACGGTCTTTGTTTATCAAAAAAAAAAAAATTCATAAAAATTAAAAGGAAAACATATGCACAGTAAAATCAAACATCCGTGGAAAAAAGACTCAAATGCATCTTTTACCGTCAGTTTTATATATATAATAGAATTATGAGATATTCATCTGACTATTAAGCCCCATCAAAATATACGAATATAAATATCTCTTGCTACGTGCTTCATGTTGTGATATACTTTAAATCAAAGGTAGTGGCCACTTGATATTTTGATGACTTTCTCACATGCTTGTAAATAAGTTCTCCTCTATGCTAGTGACATTTTTATCTCAAAATCATTTTATAAGGAGAGTACATAATAATCTCATATTTATATAAGGGGGTCTCGATATTTTATGACGTGCTCTACTTTTTTATCATAATTAAAAAGAGTAATGGTTTCGAATCCACAAGTAGTAACTCCTCTAGATAATTGTTAAAATTGAGACTTGGATGCATATCAACAGTTATTACGTACTTTAGTCATCTGCAAAAAGGAGCTAATTGATAATAATAATAAATATAAACCATCTCAAGCTATCATTGCATGTCGGATTATATCGTTTAAGGGTGTGAAATTATAATAAGATCATAACGATATAAGTTTTTATCCAAAAAGGACAATAAGATCCTGCTGATATTAAGGATTCAAATTGGTTACATTGTTTTAGATTATAAATTACATGATAGTAAGATTCAGATGGACTTCAACGACGATGATATATATAGTAATTACAAGCTAAGGATAGACAAAAGATAGTACAACAAAAGCAAGGAAAAATAGTCATGAAACAAAAACCCTCCAAGGGAAGCAATCCAAAAGAAGGGCGTTACTTCCTTATGTTTGGCAAAAATACATTCCCCTCACGCAAACCCAATAGAAGGAAAGATTAATAGAGAGAAGCAACAAATATAACGTTGGAAAAGCTACTACTAATACAATTACATTTTACATACACAACACTCCATCATTCTCATATGATACTATAGACTATAGTAACATAGAGTCATAGACAAGAGAGAGAAATGGGGGGGTCACGTACTAAATTCTTTGATCTGCAGCATCTCTTCCTAATTGAATTGGAATTTAAGTGCTTCTTCAGTGTCTTTCTCTCGTTTACCGTTTTCAATGCCCCACTGACCCCGTTATGACATCTTTACAGGTGCCGCTACTCAGGCCAGCTCATGCCTCACGCTTTTCATTTACTCATCTTTTTCATTTTTCAAATTTCGAACTCTTTTGCCATCAATTTTGGAGTACTACTATTCTTTGATCTACAATTAATTCAAAGTAGAAGCTATTATGATTTATGAATATTACTATTGGTTTGAGGAGTGTGATTTAGGGTTATGAATCTTATGGTAGTACTACATTCGAAAGTAATAAGTAATGTTTTTCTTACACACAGAGAAAAGATATTATCAAATCAGGGATACGATATAATAAATGTGGAACTTCTAAATAACGATAAGGTTGCAATTGATATAGAATTAAAAGATGTGTTTCACATCGTCTAAAACCCTTTTAAATATAAACCACTAATGGTTTCTAAGTTGAATAGGGCATGATGTTTTTATCAATATATAAGAAAATACTCTTGAAACAACCTTCTTTCAAGAAAAACCGTGAAGGAAAAATGTATTGCCTTCGTTTCTTTTCGATTGCACGTGTTCTTTTTTGCCGTCTCAAATGTACAACTTTAATTATCAAAAAAAATGTACAACTTTGACCATTAATATCACATCTTACAAAATTACAATAAAAATACAAATTCAAACAAACTAACAATTCACCAAAAAAAAATTAACAAACTAACTAGATCTCACATGACTACACTTTTGTTTATATATATCAGTGAAAAAATACGATCAAAAACTGCATTAAAATCTTTAACTCCTAAATTGGTAAAGTTACCACTAAAAACAAACAGGAACAAGTATAACATAATCAATGTATCGCTTCCTTAGTAGTGCAACCTCATGAAGGTATTTCGTTTGAAATATACTACTTCATTTAATTTTTTACATGTCTTTCACACATTCATAGCAACCTAATAAAAGTCTCTTTTAGTTTAAGCTAGCTACTAGCTAGCTAGACACATACCTTAGGAATTATAACTAAAAGTCCTTTTTTTGGGGGGGAAGATTTGTAAGAACAACAAAGACATTAATGCAAATTCAAGTTCAAATTCCTCCAGCTGCAAAAACATCTATAAACACAAAACCTAGCCCATGCATATCCACAACTATACCATTTATATTATATGATCACTGAAAACGTCTTTATGGCATGACAAAAATCCTTCCTCTTTCTTCCCCTTTAAACCACGCGGTACACCATTTCACCTTCACACTAATATCCCCAAACTACTATGTTTTATCTATATATCTAGCTAGCTAGTTTTTTGCTCCTTAAAAACCCAAAAGAAAAATCTTCACAAATTTCATGCTTTTTTTCTAATAATAATAACTACCATCATATTATCATGGGTTCTAACTCTACCAATAGTACCAAACAACAACAATCCATGCATCATATATCTTATGACACTTCTTCATTAACCACCAATACTACCTTTGTCCAAGCTAACCCTTCCAACTTCCGGGCCATCGTCCAGCAGCTCACCGGCTCTCGTTCGCAAAGCGGCACGGTCAAGCAGCCGGTTTCGGACGTGGATCACACGGACACCGCGGTTTTTAAGCTTCGTGAGAGGAGGTTGCAACAAGGTCAAGGTGGTATTAAAAAGTTGGAGATGATCAAGCTTAATGATAATAACCCTCGTTATCATGGGCCTACAAACGGGCTTATTAGGGCCCGAGTAGGGAATGAGGTGGCTATGGTTTCACCTGTTTCGACTTTGGATGGGCTGGGCCTTGGGGTGGGAAGCCCAAGCCCAAGGACTGGCCCTAGAACTAGAAGAAGTAGTATGAGTGAGGAAGAAGAAAGGGTTGTTATTGCTGAAAAAGGGTTTTATTTGCACCCGGTTAGTCCATTAAGTTGTAATCTTAGAGACAATGAGCCTCAACTCTTGCCTTTGTTTCCTATTCATTCTCCTAGAGATGGTCAGGATTAAATTTAATTGTGCTTAATTAATTATCTCTATGATTTTGTTTATTTTAACTACTATTAGTTTGTTATTGGAAAATGAAGAAGCTAATATATGGTTGTCTCATATATTATTCAATCAATAAGATTTAATAGGTATATATGTGCATTTTATGACAATGTAGAATGACATATGGAATGCTTAATACAGATATAATCTATTAATGTCTTACTAAAGTTTTATCTTTGAGACTTTCCTTTTCTATTAAGAGAAAGTGCTGGGTGTTTTTGATTAATTAGATCATGAAGGCCATATGATTAAAAAGGAGAAGTTGATAATAAGTTAGTTGGATACGTTGAAAATTTTGTCACATAGATATATTAAGACTTAAACTCGCATTACTTGTTGAATATGTATTATGTGTTAATAATATTTATGTAAGGCGTTTACATAGAAGAAATATTTTCTTAGAGGACATAGTAGATAGAGTAATGTTACATATTTTTTCGGCTAATGATAATATGTCTAGTATTTCTTTCTTTTTTTTCGAAAAGCGACTTGTGTGTGAACAATTCAAAATTATTCTCAAAAGACACATCTTTGCCTATATATGATTACAATAATTATTATGCCAAAAAAAATTATTAAAGTGTACGTCTGTACAAATATATAATAAATAGGATAAGGTGAAGATGTATTGGAAATTCTTTCAAGACGAACATTTGCACCTTCGATGATGGATAAATCTTGAGACTCTCACCAAGCTCACAGCGACAACTCGGTAAGGGGCTCATCAACTTAGTTATCTAGTGCACAAGACATATCGGCCTCTATTATTGAATTAATAAAAGAAAACAATATAAAATTAATAAAATCTGCTCAGTAAAATTAAGTTATGTTAAGTAAAAAATAGTTTTATTTAGCAAAAATAATTTCATTTCAACAAGAATTAAGTTTATATCAGTGAAATAAGTTCAGTTCAAGAAAACCAGGTGAAGTAAATAAGCCTTAAATACTTGAAACATTAAGTAAAAAAATTGAGGAAACTAGGGATATAACAAAGAAAACTTGAAACTTTAGAAAAATAATTCGAATCTTTGTGAGATTACTATTACTAACAAAAATGTAAAAATTGGGTTTTTATAGTCCAAAGAAAATGAATTATTTTGCATGAAGTTAAAAATAGAGACACACATCTAATTCGAACAGTCAAGTCACAAACACATATTTGGCGCTAACATGTCTACGTCAAGTATATGCCAGCTGGCTCAGCTCCAATTCCATGCTGATAGCCTGATATGGTTGTGGGCCTGTGGCCCACACTAGCTTCTCATATTGGGTGTTGACTGTGTGGAGCGTCTAGGTACAATTTTGTTCGGGTATGATCTTTTGTAGAAGTGTTATTTTCTTTGTTTTTGGGCCTCGTGAATTATGTATGATTCACCATAACGGCTAGACACATAATTATATCTCTCTAATTTATCGTCTGATAATTATACTTCCCATTGACCACAAGACTATAACACTACATAGTGGATCGAAAAATAAACTAAAACACAAGCCTTTTTTTAAAAAAATAACCCTATTTACATTAATTTATCATCCTAAAATTCTCAATAAACCTGAAACTTATGGATTGATTTGTACTTCACCCCAAAACTCATATTTAGTACGACTAATCAACACCGGGTACCCCGGTCAAACTTATAGGAACTGGTTCGGACCAATGCTGTAAAACTGAAACCAGCTCTAACCCGGCTAAACCAATTTCTAAAAATTTGGAATTTGAACAGTTTGTTACTTATTCCGAGTTTTGGTACTCGGTTATTTTGATATTTCGTAATTACAATTAATGTATTGACGAGCATTATAGTATTTGAGCCTTTAATTCAATAAATAAAAATTTAGTTACTAGTGCAAAGCTAAATACAATAATAGCATCTTTAAAGAAAACAAAAATATCATCCATATTTTTTAAAGAAGAGCAATTATGATAATGCTAATTAATTGGAGGGGTAATTCCAATTCGGATCTTTGTGTTTGATTTTTGTTGCTAAAGAAAGATAATTATTAAACTTACTTAGCTATAAGAAAAAGGCGTTTAGAAAGATTGCATTTTTATTGAGAGAGTTGAGTTGTTTGTTTTACAATGGTAACTTCATTCTGCCTAAGACTGATGCTAAATGAGCTCTTTTATACTAATTTTAAGGAATCTGTTTTTCATAAAGCATAACTGGTCTAGACCGTTGCTTTAAATCAAAGGTCCTAATTTAAAAAAAAGTAGTGACTCACTACTTTTTACAACGTTTATTGTACACGAATAAAGCTAAAGCTATATTCAAATAAGGATGATTCATCCTTTGTCTGATTACATTATTGCAATAGTAATAAGGCGGCTGCTTTGCTGAGTCAGCTTCCACCATCTTTTGTTTATTCTTATCTGCTATTTTTGTTTAATCATATGGGCCACGTCCCTGTAGATCCAGGCTAACGTCACCATCTTCGTCTTCACTAATTAACTCTGCATGATCTTCTAGTGATAATGCGATCCCATATGGAGGAATGTTTAGCTTTACATTCATTGGTCCCCATATTTCGAAATATCTGCTTTCTTTTAGTAGATTACAATTTATCCAAATTGTTCCTCTTTGTGGTTCTTTGTCCATCAACCATCGATAAAGGGCTTGATTCTCTACATGCTGAAAGTTTTGAGGTGGTGAAGGCCCAATGTATGTAACTGGATTTATAAAAAACTGTTGGTAGGCTGGTTCTTCAATGAACCCTGTAATTTTTGGAACTGAACTAATAATTTGTACACAATTAGTTTCCTTTGGCCTAAATCAGAAGTCAATGCAATAGGTCAAACTCTCACTAATAGCTGTTGGAAATTGGTCTTTAGTTTTGTAGAATAAACTATCAACCATTCCATATCATAATCCATAAGTTCTACAATCTCTTTTCTACTGAGGTTGGTTTCATAAAGCCTGATATTAGCTTTAAACAACCCTGTATAAACTATATTGGTCTGGTCAATATCCATATCTAGGATGGTATGGAAATCTTGAGTTATCTGAATTCCTGTAATGTATCTGCCATTGATTGGTTCTTTAAAGCTGAGTTGAACCAATTTCTTTTGTAAGCTAATCATGTGTTTGATGAAACTATCTTCACATTTTTGTGTAATTAATTCTAAAACATGAGTTCCTCCTCTTTTTTCTGCTAGGGGATTCAATGTTTCTTTGGTTTGTAGTTTGAGTCTGGCTGTTAAGAAATGAAAAGGTCTATTTGGTAAAGGTTCTTCATTTCTTATTCTAAAGGATGTTTGGTAGGATGCTAACTGTGTTTTGAGTTCTAAATTTTACTCAGTGATTTTAGTTAGCTTTTTCTGTAGGTCGAGGTATCTGTAAGTAATTGTTGGTTTCTGCTCCCTACAAGGTCTACAGTGTGTTTATGGTACAAATATTCTCCTTGTAGCTCTGCTACCTGTTTTTGCTGCATAAAAAATTGTTCATTCATAGCCTGGTTAGGGCTAGAACTCATTAGTTTCTGTGAAAAAGTGGGAGGTTGAAATCATCCGCCTAACATATTAATAGTCAAACTTATTATATTGAAATAATGCAAACAATCTTGTTCCCAAATATTAAAGGAAAGAAATTAAGAGGGTAAAAGAAAAACAACCTCAACCAGCTTTTGATTTTCAAAACATTTTGGTATAAATTTAGATTAGCTTTTATTCAACAAGCATGGAAGTATTACATAGACAAATAGGTAGGGTCAAAGTTTATTTTACACATCAATTTGAAACTATTTGATACAAAAGCAAAGAGAATGTAAATTATCAGCTGCTGTTACTCATAATCAACCAACATCTACAAGAGAGAAACAGACCATCTTCTCATTGTCATAACCCAATGAAAGCAACCTCATCACTGTATCATTTCCTCGGGGCTTAGTCACCTCAACACAGATGACTACTTCTCCATCAAAAATAGTAGTAGTTTTACTCTGCAACATCCCCTAAAATGATGCTGCATGCAAAAGAATACATAATATACCTCTCTTCAACCAACATCTTTTCAAGTGCAGATTGATTGTTGTTGATTGTATAGATTATTTGCAACGCCGTTATTAGCAGCAATATGTGGCCGATTTCTCCTCCTCTTCGAAACAACAACAAAACCTTCTCCATCACCGACTTTGTTTGCAGTTTTAACAGCATTTAGCTTCTCTGGTTCATTCAATCTTACAACCCCATCCGACTTTTCTTCACTTCCTTGAAAAATCTGGATAATTGCACTATCATTTGCTATAGCTTCTGAAGAATTCTGCCAGTTTCCTGACTTCTTCACAGTCTTAGAAGACTCGTTTGAACGATCTGAACTTTTCTGCACTGACTTTACAATAAAACTAAGCAGTATTTGCCTTGCTAACTCTGCTTTTTCAGCCTCAGAAGTACTCCTCTTTGATCTATCATCTTTTACCACTTCTTTCCCATCACTTTCTCCTGCATCCTTCATCACATCAGCTGCCAGTTTCTGGGGTACGAATTCAGGGGCATCTGGGTTCATCACTGTCGCGCCTTGCTTGGCTGCCACATAATGGTTCGTTCTGTAATACAAAGGTGATCTCGGACCACATGCAACCCTAGCAGAAATCGGAGGGAACTCATAAAAGTTGGTCGCTCCAAAAGTGGTTGGCTTATATGGTGGAGCTGAAGCTGAGAGCTTTGACGCTTTTGTTTCCAAGGCCGTCTTTTCCTGACTATCCAAACCCGGCATTTCTCCATTTTCAGGAACTACTGGTGTTTCCCCTTCTGAAGAAGAATTTGAGTTATCATCAGAAACTTTATCAACTTCTTCAGCAGCAAAATTCACGTGATCCACATCATTTTTTTTCTCACATTCTTCAGCAGATTCTGGAATTTTTTTTTCTTCTGCATTACTTGTTTCGTCCGTCTGCTGCACGGGTTTGAATATAGTTCCTGGGGGTGACATAGCAACTTCTTTGTAGGAAAATGCCTTCGAAGCCATAGCAGTTAAAGCAGTTTTCTTTGATTGATTTGCTCTTGATTTCTTTTGCGGGGAAGAGTCCTTCAAGTTCATGTTAATGTTGATCACTCTCGGCTCTCTAGGCACAACTCCAGATACTTGACCATCTTTAACTTTTACTTTCAGATGATTAGGCCTTCTCCTACTAAACTTATGTTCATGCCCATTAGCAGAACGCGCTTTTGAGTTTGCTTCTTGCCACCCTTCGTCTGAGCTTGTATCGACAAACTCTCCAGTGACGACCTGCTCACCAACTGTAACATCACTATCATTTGATTCTTGAGGAATCGGTTTTTCTACCTTCTCAACAGTTTTTTCTTCCAGAACAACAGTATTTGTTATGACATGATGTTCATCTTCTAAGCCATTGGATACTGGACTCTGCTGCTCTTGACCCTGTGAATTTTCAGCAACCTGCAATATCTGATGAGCCCATGAAAAAGAGTTATACAAACTTGTCCAAGGTAATAGGAACAGTTTTTAAAGGTATGTACTCCTTACGTCCTATGTTTCATTAGATATGGAACGAGCAGATAATCAAAAACACTAATATACAAATTTCATAAGAAAGCGACTGGATACCTTTGAACGCCTATGTTTCTTCTGAGAATCTCCCGCCTTGGGATCATGATCAGGACTAATAAAATCAAGGAGATCTGATACACTGTCAAAAGACCAGGTAATTCAGTTACCACCTTGATAACTTATTTAGTAGATATAATTGCAGAGAAACCCAAACAACAATGCTAATAGAAAAGAAGATGAAATTTTCTATATATCCTTTTCTTCTAATTGCTCACTAGTCATTACTCATTAGTACGTAGGAAAAACATGATTATGTCCCACCAAAGATCATGGCCTTAAGCTAACCAAGATTTTCCGTTCTTTTTGTTAAGCATGTTCCTTCAATATTGGAATGGTGTGTAGGTTCTGTCATCTTCCCAAGACTAATTTTATCTGGACATCCTCATATGGAATATATGAATACCAATTCTGGATGGAACAAGTATATATTCACCATACCGTTCTTTCTCACTTATTCCTGATAAAACACAAAATAGCTTGTTCCTGAGCAAATGATCAAATTTTCACACCATTCTTGTTCTTTTTCCCCTTCTCTGCACTATTTTCCTCCTTTTCTTCTTTTTGCTCTTCAATTCTTTTTGTACTACCTTTTTCTTTGACCCTCTTATAAGGATTTTTTCCTGTCCAAGGCAGGGCGGGGGGTGGAGGGAGGGGAGAGGAATAGAACAGGGAGATTTCCTAAAGATACTTTATGTTCCAATGTCAAGCATTGTCAACTACACCTAAAACCTTAATAATCATCTCATTGCATTAAGTTAGGTTACCACAGTTAGCATCATGATTACCTTACATTTACCATTTGCATAACTTCCAACTACAACAACTCAGCCAAACATTTTTAGTACCTAAGATGCCCTTTGCTAGCAATCGATGCATCCGGCTTTGGTGTCCCTGTTCTTGCCAGTTCCTGCTGTTCTATGACTTTCGATTCAAAATATTCCAGCCATGCTGCTGCATCCTATAAACACAATCAACTTCATAGGATGAGTATCTCTGAAACCTTTTATTTTGATTAGTTTTCAAGATCAACTTGCATAACTTATGATTATAAGTCGAACATGTCATAAAAGTGACATCCCACCATTTACCTGAGTTCGAAGGTCTTCTGGTCCAAGCTTGGCTTGGAGAATTTTTAGCGTAGTTTGCTCGTGTTGAACACTAAGTGAGTACGCCTCCATAAGTGAAAGTGCAATTGCTATGGCATGATAACTGGCAGCAGTCTGATAACAACAATTTCCAAACATATTACTTAAAAAACCCAATGATGAGCGACACTTAGATCCTACACCCGAGAGCATAATGAATGTCATGCTTTGGTTCACATGTTCCTTTCACCACACCCACATGTTCTTTGCATTAAATGTCCATGTTCTTTTATCAACTTACTTGCATGTTGTTTTCATTGCACTTACATGGCTATTAGTATAAACTTCATAAGAAGAACATGCAAATGTAAAAAACATCAGCATGTAACTCAGACTCTCAGAGCATGATGACCACACCCTGAACTCCAACAACAATGTAAAAAGAGAAGGTCGTAAAGAAACCTGGATATGATCAGCTCCTAAGAGCCTCTTATTGCAATTCAAGGCTTCATGGAGATAACGGAGAGCAAAGTTGACATTTCCCATCCCCTCTTCCATCATGGCTACGTTTATATAAGTTGCAGCACTATTTGGGTGGGATAGTCCACATGTGAAGTGAAGCAGAAATAAAGCACGATTGACATACCTAGCAATATAGCATCAAATTTGGTACTTAGCGTTGAGGACAACAGAGGGCTAAAAATCATCCAGTAAAGCACACAAGCTAGAAAAGAAAAAATACATACTTGAGTGCTAATTCAATGTGTTGTAGACGATAATAGAACACTGAAAGATCCCCGTAACTCTTCATTGTATCAGGATGATCAGGCCCAAGTTCTCTTTCATTGATATCTAAGGCCTTTTGCTGATATATGGTAGCCTGAAAATGACAATGATTAGTCATATCAATGAAATATGCCAGTGAGAATAGATACCACGAATTTTAACATAAGCTACTTTACCTGATTGAAGTCCCCTGTGTGGTATAACACTACAGCAAGAAGACTATAGGCACCAGCAGTTGTTCGATGATAGGGGCCACAAACAGCTATGATCTTTGCCAGAGCCTTCACATTTAGTATACATAAATTAATTTCAGGATATTATTTCAACTGGGGAAAACTTAAATATTGAGCTTAAACACAGTATAGGTTTAACATTTAACACATACTTTTGTTCCATAAGTAACAGCATCTTCTAGCTTCCCCTTGTCTAGTGCTACCTTGGAGGATTCCAATAGTGTTCGACCATCTGCAGAAGAGCATATCACATGCTGCAGAGGACAGTTAAAAGAACCAGACCATCAGGAAAAATAATGTTCTAATATCAAGGACATAGAAATAGAATGAAGGGAAAAGAAAAATATTCACCTTGCATACAGGTACCAAGCTGATGATATCATCTTCCCTAAAAGGGTTTGGAGAATCCATATCATAGTCTCTCGGAACCAGCTCAATACCAACCTTGTGGCACAGGCCTCGAAGAATTGACAGCTTTCTCAAGTGAAGGAATTCATCGTTGAGCTTCCACCCAAACCTGCTTAAGAGGAAGGCCCTTAACCACCTAAGTTTGAGCTTGTAGTCTTGACATTCGGCATCCTCATTACCATTTGTTGAGCAAGACCCAAATAGAATATTCAAGGATGCTGCTATTGCTGATGTTACTTGTGAAATTTCATCAACAGAAGCAACGGCAGCTTTCACAACATACTTGAAAGCCCTAGTGACCATCTCATGTATACATAGGGATTGAATGTGAGGAAGCTTCTCAGCTAACTCAACCTGAATCACATGCAAGAGATTTAGAATTTCATTAATAAAATCATGGAGGAAAGCTAGAAGGCTCCTTAGCATTACAGTAGTATTTGGCAATATTGTGTAGGTTTGAATAAAATGATTTAAACTGTTTCCTCACCACACGACCCAAGGAAGACATCTTCAGTCCCCTGAGATGCATGAAATCTGTAAGCGTACGCCCATCGACAGGAGAAAGTTCAAGTGATGCAAAATCTGTTACCTGAGCTCAATAAAAATGCTTTCCTTAGACAACAGAAAATCAAAGGAGAAAATGAACAACAAATAATCCAAAAAATTATTGGCAATCAACTAATTACCAGCTTTGGTAAAGCAATTTCATCATAATAGCTTTGAAGCATAGTGACAAGCTCATCTACAGTCTGACAGGGAACAAAGACAATGATCAGCAATAAAAAGTCCAAATTCAAACGGGTTTATCTTTCAAGGAAATTTTAAAGACCTTTAGATGGAGACCGGTTCCAGTTTCCTTCAACCGCAAGAAGGCCTCTTCAGAAAGCAGCTTTTCTAGCTCAGAAGCTTCGCCATTTTTGCTGATTCCGTCATTAGATTCAAGGCCAGTAACTTGAGATTCTTTCTCCTCCAATCCATCTAAAGAGTCCACATCGTTCAGCTTTTTCTCTCTTTTTTTCAGCAATTTGAATTCCTTTCCTAAACCTTTGACAGCCACTTCACTGTTTTTTCCATTCACAGCTTCCTTGGAATTATTTTCAGCACTTTCCTGCTTCTGCAAATGCTGCACCCAACATGAAGCAATCTCCCATCTAATTCCCACTTCAGCCTCCGCTGGCTTCTCTTCCTCCTCCAAAGCAGCTAAGCTATTATTAAGTATTTTAACGACTTGAGATCTAGAATTTTCTAGTTCATCAGAATTTGACAGGAGAGACGCGCTTTCTCCAGAGAGTTCAGCATTTAGCGGCTTATGTAAGGGCATCCTTAAGCTGTAAACATACATATAGTCCAAGACCATGGGCCGTATTAGTATATCAGTAGACAAAGACATACTGTGTACTTATTTATGAAGCATTTCTTTCAAAAGATTTATAAAATAATGCTTTGCCAATAATGAAATTACTAATTATTTCAGTTGCTTACAAAAAATGCATCGCAAGCTTATGTTCATAATGTCCACAATACTCATAACAAGTAAAACTTTAGGTCATCAAAGTTTCGCTCATTTATGTTGGATAAAGGTAATGGTGGAATCATGCTGTGTAACCAGAATTGAATATCGTGACCATTTATGATTTTAACAAATATTACTTGAACTAACAACAGGTAAGGAGGGCAAAAAAGTAAAATGCATTTGAGAAGCATAGAAAATAACCTATAAACATTGAGCGCATTAGCTCCTCCATCAGGCTGATCATCAATTTCGATATCATGGTGCTCAAATTTCTTCTTGACATCTCCCACAACTCTGACAGTTGCCGTGTACCCACAATACCTCAGAGTGACTGTTCCAAGTGCAGAAATATCCTGTAAAAAAAAAAAAAAAAAAAAAAAAACAGTTTACTACATCACTTAACCTATCTTCATAATTAAACCAACTGCAGCTACAAATTGATCAATAAGAAACTCACACGAACAGTCACATTTTCATCGGCAGTCAACCCTTTGATCAAGGTCCTCTTGAGAGCTTCTTTAGTGGATATTTCAGGCACCTCATAGAAGAGAGACTTATCATCAGGCTTCAAATTAGCATCAGCTAATTCACGTTTAACCACGATAGACAGGTCACCTACACGGCTTTCATGGGAATCTCTTCCTTGCGAGTCTGACTCTATCAAATGGCGAATGGTATCTACAGCTTTAAAGATTGAAACGTCGACAAATAAACTATGAAGCAAGAATGCCTTTCGATCACGTATCACTCTCTCCTCCTCAGTTTTGCAAGGCAAGCTAGCCAAAGTAGCAAACTCGGTAGCCCAGGGTCGAAGATCATGCTCACCATCCCTTCCTTGTCCTCCACCATTTCCACCCCAGTTCTCATCCTCAGTTGGTATGGGTGGGAAGTTTGATGGAGATTCAGTAACAGAAGGTGGGGCAAGCCAGCAGTTTGCTCGAAATCCATAAGGAAGATTACCAAACTGAAATTTCACATAGTTTCATGAGTTTGATTCCTTTAATTCTTACGACTTATGAGGCACAAAGATCATTACAACAAAACATAGAAGTACTTGCTAAAAGGGATGCAAGTAAGTGAGTAACCTTATTGTGTTCCACAAAAGCTTTGATCAGGGTATCATATGCCTGTGAAGTAAAAGAAACCAACAACAATTTTAACGAATTGTTTTCGAGTTAAGAACCAATTTATGTAGTTTCTTAGTTCTGAAGACTACTCACATTCGCGAATGCTTGGCTGTGTTGATGCAGGAGATCCACTAGGGAGTGAGACTGTACTAACTGTTTGCCTAAAGTGTAGAACCCCTTTCTGGATGCAGCTACTTGAATTATCTTCCCATTGCAAATTTTGATCTATATTCAACTGCATTAGTAAACTACTCACAACTAGCACCACTATAACCACTATTACAGTTGCAATCACAGTGTTCAGAATAGAATTGGTTCAAATAAAATTTACTACATTCCAAATCTACTCCTTTTTGTCAGCAAATATCCTTATTATTAACTTGTAAAATCGGCTGTGATCATCTAAATTTAAGTAAAATCGCTTTTAATAGTAAATAAAAAAAAATTAGTTTCTATCAACTAAAATCAGTATCAATCAGCAAGCATTACTTTCCATCAGTTTCAATCAGTAAAAACCAATATATTACAAAGAGAAAGACCGTAGAAAACCAGAATTAACAGGTACGAAACAAGTCTAATTAGCAAAATTAGTTTCAATTTGTAAAAGTATGTATGAATAGTTCAAAACATTATATTATCAGTTCGTTTAATAAAAATCACGTGAGGTGAACACGACCATTGTCACGTAGCTAGCTTGAACCATCAATCCCAAATTGCAAAACACTAACATAATATTATGCACATCTTTGCACTTTTTATTTATTTAATCTCTTCTATGTGTTGTCCAATGTTGAGCCATATAAAATACAAAAAACAAGATCTTGAATTGTGTGTTCTGACTTCAAATTGAACCATAAGAACATAATCCAAATCCCATTAATAATTACCTGACCCCATCAATATGCAAATGGACAAAACTCAAAAAGGGATTATACTTATAAAGTTATAATCATGGAGTTGAATTCGGCATAAAGTGACCATTGTCCATACGTAACAATGTGTAAAATTGATCAATGAATAGTGTCATTTCACCCAATGTTTCATTTAAAACAGAACGGAGGAAGTACGATAAAAAGTATCGTACAATATAAATCAAGGTCCCACAATATATGGTATACCTGTAGCTCAAAAAAGTCGCCGTCACGTTTTTCTTCTGACTTTCTTTCAGATCTCTTAATACCTACAACCAACCATTGCAAAAAGAAATGTAAAAAAAACATAAACAAAAGGAAACAAAAAAATATTACTTGAATAAGAAAGTAAATTTAAGGAAAATGGACAAATTTCGAGACCTCAGTCTGAACCAAACGACAAATTAACAAGCAAAATTAGAAAGTCTGGGACATTTGGCGTGCAACGGTGCAACTCCAGAATTGGTGGGATCGCCTCACATCGTGTTTACACAATTTTTCAATACTCATTTTCCGTTCTATGGAGTTCTTTTTATCTTACCGACTTAAAATTCGTATCTAATTAAACTACTCCCTCTATAACGAAATAGAGGTTATACTTTAACTTTCACGTTTATCGATGCAGTATTTTACCATTAATAACTTTAATTGCGTATTAATAAAAATTATATGAAGTTAGTATACATTGAGATGAATCCAACAAGATATCATATAGTAACGGTTAATCTTATCTAAAACTAAAAAATGTATAGTCAGATATAGCAGGTAAAAAATGCAATTTTTAAAGTGTAAAATCTATTTTATTATGGAGCAAGTAGTTGAAATCCGCTCCTTATTCTATTGTGCAATTTAAAACCCTTGACAATAAAAGTTCCCTATTCTAACCTACATTTTTAAGTCCCTATGAACCACAAGATTATGGTCATATTGGTAAATGATTTTTCATTGGCTTTTGGCTTTTTCGCCTTGGTCAAACAGCTAAGAAAAGTTTTTGGTTATTGACTTTTTGGTTGGCTGAAAAATTAGCATATGTCAAAATGAAAAAATTGTCTAGAGCAGCTTATTGGATTGGTTATTGGATTGTTAGTCCACAAATTCTCTGATAAACAACCAACAATCACAACTAGTTTTACCAAACACTTTTGCAAACAGTTAGCTTAAACAACCAACTTAAAAAGCCAATACATATAACGATACAACCAATACTTCCTCCATTCCATAATAAGTGAAATATATGGATTGGGCATAAAATTAAATAAACATCACTTTCAAAAGGCAAAAAGTCATAAAATACCCTTTTCATTATCAAAATGAGGAGAGAGAAAAGCAAACCACACAAGTTTGTAATGGATACTCTTGTTATTTTTATCACTTCCTTTTTTCCATTTAAGGTATGTTTCACTTATTTTGAAACGTACTAAAATAGTAAGTGTTTCACTTATAATGAAACGGATGAAGTATATTAAATATCAACACCTACTAATTTTCCCTCACCAATTATTTGTGGACATATATGCGATTATATCCCATGCTCAGTAGTCAGTATTATATGGTGAATTTGAGCCACAAACCAATCCAAAAAAAAATGTGACTCAAAATTGATCACACAATACCAACTCATTTGGACAAAATAAATTCAAACTTATGCAAATTGGGCAATCATGCATTAGCATTTTATAAGCAATATAATCCAAAGAAAGTAGGACCCACCAAGAAGTGGAGGAGTGAGGTGAGAGAAAGAGAAGAACTCGTAAAACTCAGAGAGTTTAGGCGTCGGGTGAAGTGCAGCCATGTCATTTTCTTCAGAAATAACAGAATTTGACTGTTCATTTTTACTTTTAATTTCTTCATTTGGTGGTGGTGGACCCACATTTGTTGAAATATGGGCCTTAGCCTTTTTTGATTTGTGGTCGGCTGATGTGGGCCGTTGTCCTTTGGGCTTATTGAACCATGTTGTACACGCGACAATGTCTAGTAGCCTCCTCACGTGGGCCAGAGCTTGGGCCTCATTATTATATTCATCTGTGGATATAGAACAAATTGTTATTCTCCACAAGTCCAACTACTTCCTTGATAAAAGCATTAAGTTCGAGAGAACATTTTGATAGGATTAATTATATTAGAGAGAAAATAATAAATAAAATATTAGAGTACATTATTATTTATTACACAGGATATATCTAAATGTGACAATTAATGAGTGTCACACTGGTTTCAAAGAATCAGATATTGCTAATTAGTAAAAAAAGAAGTTATATCTACAATTAATGGAGGCAGTTATTGCACTGTCTTTTTCATGATCAAAGAATCAGATATTGTTGATTTTCTTGAAACAATAATTAGATATCGTTTACCAAGATTAGTGTCATAAAAAACGGAAATGGCTACACGCCTACACCTACCCACCGGGTAGGCTGTAGACAACCCAATACTAATAGAGCATTACAAAAAAATTATGTTGAGTTGGATTTCATTACCACAACCCTAAACAAATATTTATTAATGGTGGGTAGACAAAGATTTTTCATAAAAAACACACCTTAACTTGTTTCCTTGATCAATTAAATTAAGTAGTACGTATTAGTTTTGGTATATGTCGGGAAATACAATATTTACTCATTGGATAATTCCCCCACCATACAAATAATAGTAATGTTGTTGATTAGGATTTTTAGTACACCTCTCGTCTCTTATTGTTTGTTTCATTACCTTCTTTTACTTTTTAGGCTCTGTTCTTTTATTATTATTATTATTATTATTATTATTATTATTATTACTATTGTTATTATTATTATTATTGTTGTTGTTGTTGTTGTTATTATTATTATTATTATTATTATATTTATTATTATTATGATTATTTATTATTAATAATAATATTATATTAATAATATTATTACTTCATATCATTATTATTCTACTTGTTATTATTAATATTACTCAATTCATAAGAATATTATTTTTATGCATATTATTAGTATTAGTATTAATATTATTATTATTATCATTATCATTAATATTATTAATTATTATCATTATCAATGATGATAAAAATATTACTCTACTTGTAATTATTAATAATACTCAATTCAGTTCAGTTCAGTTCAGACTAATTCATTTCAGTTCAGTTCAGATTAATTCATTTCAGTTCAGTTCAGTTCATTCATTTCATTTCAGTTCAGACTAATTCAGTCCAAAAGAACAGAGCCTTAGTCGATTGTTCTTTTCATGCAAGGCAGGAACAAAGTAGAGAGGGGGAGTAAGAATTGTGTTACCGTGAAGGAAATATAATAATTATGAGACACTTTTAGGGATATAGGGATTTTATTTTATATTGACATCGATAGGGATTTTATTTTATATTGACATCTATAGGGATTTTATTTTATTCTATTGTTACCTATTAGGTAGACAAAAAATTATATCTCAGCATAAACATAGTTTTTATATTAAGTGTGAGGAAACATTTAACTTAGAAGTTAGTACAAGATATTAATGGATGTACAACATAGTTCATGTACCATAAGTCCATAAGATTCTTCATAGTTGCGTTACAAGACAAGTATATTAACACTTCTTTGACGCAAATATGACAAGTATATTAAACACAAGTGTATGAAATTGGTGCATGAAGATGCACCATTTATTGGTGATCTTAATATTTAGTAAGAGATATTGTGCATGAATCATGATGCACACATCCTTCTTTTTTTTCCCTTTTTTTGGTTTTCTTTATTTGTCTTTGGTGCAAGTGCATGATGCATACATGAGAATCATGAGTTTTGCCTATACGCTAGTAGGTGTACTATAAATTAAACATGTTTAAATGTTTAATTCCTTGAATGTCAATACTCAATGGTACCAATCAATCATAACTTCTGCTTTTAATAAAAGAATTTATTGTGAATTTGGTTGTCAAGCCTTTGTTTGACCCAAAAGCAATAAAACACATGTCTTCACCTACTGGCAATTGTATCAATCGGACAAAACTTTCAGCAACAAAGTTTTCATTGTTTTTATCACTAACTAATTGTCACTATTAACCTCACCCATTTATACCTTGGTATTTTAAGGGGTTATATCGTTATTTATTTACTATTATTGAGCATAAAACAATAAACATAATAAAAAATTAGTGTCACATAAGGTAAAACAAAAAAATTTATAGCAAGGTTCAAATTAATAATTGATGGTAGAAATAATTAATTTTGTAAAAATCCTCTTAAGAATTGTTCCCATTTGCCACTATTTTACTCTATTTGTTGGACCCCACATAATTTTACACTCTTTTACAACCACAATTGTTTTATTTAAATTAGCAAAAAGAACTCAGGCTCTGTTCTTTTGGACTGAAATGAAATGAACTGAACTGAATTAAATTTGTCTGAACTGAACTGAATTGACTTGAACTGAAATGAATGAAAATTGTGAGAGAAAACTAACTGAACTGAATTGAAATGAACTGAACTGAATTTTTATTAATTCAGTCCAAAAGAACAGAGCCTCACTTTCACACTCTCACTCACCTCTTTGTACAAGCATCACGAACTAATATCGCTAACCTCTAGTATTAAATAGAAGCATATTTAATTTAAGATGATGAATTATGTATAATGTATAAGTAATATTTTTTTTTTTTTTGAGGGGAATGTATAAGTAATATAAGTTTTAAATAAACTGGCTAAGGTTGCATATATGATATATGTATACAGTCTACGTCATAAATTGTATTATTATCATTATTCAAAAGATGTAAACTATCTGATCAAGAATGTAATAATTAAAATTCAAAGTAAAGAATTAAAGCAAGATTACATATGTCCGTACTCTCAAATATTCATTGCGTCTTATTTTTAAAATTCGGGTTGTCTACTTCTTTTAACATTTTGTACTTATCTACTTTTTCCACATTGAATTTCATAATATATAGGTCTTCAATCTTTTTCAAAAAGAAATTAACAAAATTCACTATTCCTAGTAACCATGATTAGGCCACTAAAAGTATATAATATAAAATTTCATCGTATTGTTGAAAAGATATTCTTCATGTTATTATAATGCACTGAATACTGATGCTCACAATTAAATAACTTAGTTAATCCCACGTGCTACACGAACTAATTGAATTTATACAGTAATTAGTAAATAGTAATTACCTTCAACCATCTTCAACAGACATGGCTTCAGAGAAGGAATCTCTATTTTGTCATTCAATTTATGCCCTCTTACCTGAAAATCATATTTTTTTACATGTAAATCATAAAATAAATTGAAACCCACAAAATTAGAATAATAATGATAATATACTATATACTATTTTGAAATTGGTAAATTTATTACACTCACCTCATGTGACAAGGAGTAATTAGTAATATGACATGTCTCCACATTAGAGGCTAACAATCTTCTTACATCTAGTATCTTATCAGTTGATATACCCTTCATAAAAATACAAAGGAAAAACAAACAAAGTTAAAATTATAAATCTTGTATCATATGAATTCTCATTATGAAAACCATATTATATAATATGATAGTAATATTATGATGTACCTTGAGAGTAACTTGGGAGTCATATGGTGTAATGACAGTAATGTCAATAACACTAGGAACAACTGCAATTACCAAAATACCCAATTAATTCAATAGACAAAATACAATAGAAATGGTGGAAAATGAAGAAAATTATAGCAGAAAAAATAAAAATGAAAAAACAGGGACCTTTTTCTTCTTTCTTCTTCTTATCTGACTTTGTTTTGTGAGCCTTACTTCGACCAGATTTTGGGGCCATTTTTTGTTTTTTGGTTAGAGTTGAAGAAATAAAAGGGTGGCAAAAAAATTAGAGTTGAGAAGAATTAGAAAGAATGAAGAAGAAAAAAGAAGGTGGGATGATTGTTTAGAAGGAGAAGGAGAAGAAGAAGATAGGAAGATAAGGGGGGGTTTTGGGGTTTTACTAGCACTTGAAGATTATAGGGAAATCCTAGCCTCACCTTATTGCTTGATACTTTTTGTTCTCTTTCTTCTCTCTCTTTCTCTCTCTTAAGCTCCACTCTCTCTATATGTGAGATTGTGAGATACATGTGATATGAGCTTTTATTTGAGCCTCAACAAATTAATTATGGAATTTTAAATGGTAACCAAAAAAAAAAATTCCCATTTGAGGGTGTATATGTAGTTATGTACTCTCCCTCGAGTTTAGAGGTGTGTACTTTTTTTTAGTGTGTATAGCTGGTTTATAAAGAGACTGTCTTAACGAATTATTTGAGTTAATGGATCACGAAAAAAATAGTGTAAACAAGAAGTGACTCGTTTGATATCAATATTGTCTCATTTGAAGTTTATGTGATTTCGTGTATTTCGAGATAGTTAGTATTAAATTGATTGTACCATTGTATGTAGACTATAGAGTTTTGGGTATGATAAGAAATATTGGAATAGTGGATATTATTTCATTGAATGAAAGGAAGGTGGACCATTTATATTGTATTTTATTGGAATGTGGGTGGAAGAGGAGATAGTGGGGACCATCAAAAGAGAAAAAAAAATGATGAAGTAATTGTGGATCCTTTCATTTTAAGGAAGTGTTGCAAATATTATGGGATTGACGAGAAATAAAAGTATTGCAGTTGTTTTGGATTAAAGAGAATAATACTTTAGTGTATTCGAAAATACATTTTCATATGAAGAACACAAGACAATTGAAGTAATTTTCCGATCTTATATAAATTGTTTATAAGAATTTTTTGTATGAAATTAAGAGTAACATGGTAGCTAAATTAATTTGTTAGTGCATCATACATAAGCAAATAAACAACGTTTTTATGACTTTATGCATGGAATTCTATGTATAATATAATATATGAATACTTTTTTGAGGTTATTTATGTACTATTTCGGAAATATATCAATAGATAATGAGAGGTAATACTTATCCTTTTTAGTAAATTATGTTTCTATAAGCATTCAATATTTTCAAGATATTTTGATTGATTAATGCCAAAAAAATACGTGGGTAACTTTTTTTAAAAATAAGGTAAGATGAACTCCCTTGCAAATAGGGGGAAAATTCGGGATCCTTTTCTGTAAGAGGTGAGACTCGATCCCAATATTATCACTGGGATTAGAGGTGATGCCAACACCACTAGGCTATCACCTGCTGCTCAAGACGTGGATAACTCGATTGCTAATAGTACTTAGAAGTAGAACCACATTTAGCACCCATCTAGTAGTTCCCAAAAAAAAGTGTGGAACTAGACAAGTCTATGACCCATTTCCAAACTTTTTGTTATCATTTTTTTGTTCGATCAATTGATTAAAAAAAAATATTAGTATTCTAACAAGCATATAAAAAATTATATTTTCATCATTAGTTTTTATTGTTTACTTAGGGTGCGTTATCTTCACTTGAAAAACCAAAACTTATTTGAACTGAACTTATTAGACCCGATTGGCCCTTATTGGAAGTTATTTTTTAGTGTTGTATATAATAACTTGTATTAGACCTGATCAAACCCAATCAGACTGGATTTGAACTTATTGGCCATAGAATTTATTATTTAAGGTGAAGAGACCCCTAAGGAGTTAAATCGATAATATTTGATTATTTTGTTATATATTTTTCTTTATATATGTATATATATATATATATATATATATATATATATATATATATATATATATATATATATATATATATATATCTTCTTTCGTTTCTTTTAGTTGACATGTTTCTTTAGTCATGCTTGTTAATTAGTGCATAACTTTGATCATTAATACCATTTTATTATTAATAAGTCAAATTCAAGTTATATAAGTTTTAAATTTGTAAATATATATTGAGACAAATCTAACACTATATGTATAGTTTTAGTTTAAATATGGTCAAAGTAGAGTATGTTAATAGTGCCAAAATCAAATGCGTCAATTACTAAAAGGAAACTGAAGATTTATGTATCTCATTACCTGGAAAAGAGGATATCGAATAAGATTAGAATTGGAAACATAATTTGGTACCGATAAGTCAAAAACAAAACCAAATTGATAGCAAGTGGGTCACGTGTCCAAAAAGTTGATAATCATAATCATATTAGTGCTACTCGAGTATTTTTTAAAATTGCATGTTTTGACTATGTGCGTTTGCCAATGCACTTCATTGACCAGAATTATATTTCATTACATATATTAGTAAAAATTATAATGATTGAATATTAATAAAGTACTCATTGAGACAAATTAAACAAAACCTTACATGACAATATTTTTTCTTATATATTATTGAGAAGAATTTAGAAGATTATCTCTAACTAGGAATAGTGTCAAGACTCCAAATAAGCAAACTAAATAATATAGCGGGAATACCATATATGAGTGTGTAAATCCGGACCAGAACCAGATCGAATCATGAAAGTCACAGATTCCAGTCATCTGACCCAAACTCGAAAATCCCGGTCCATTCTTTTAACCAATATTTGTTATTAAACTTATTTATGTATACTTTTTTATTAAAATTGTTAAATTTTAATATGTGTCATACAAACTTAAAATTTTCAATGTGTTTATACTATTATGTAATAGGAAATATACAATTTAAATAAAAAATTACAAAAATCATTTTTTATAATTGTAAATCACAAACCGGTCCAAAACCAATTCAGACCTGAAAATCTAATAACACCGGTCTGATCCGGTCCGGTGCACACCTCTTTAGTGATTAGGCCCTAATCTTTTGGACTTATTTTCAATTCAGTTTCTCTCTGCAGTTCAATCTCTCTGAGTTCAGTTCATATTCTCTAAATCCAAAAGAACTTGCCTTATTACCATGAACTATGAAGTATATAGGCAATTGGTAGATAGTGGACTCGTGTCTACCATCCTCATGGTAGACACGGGCCAAAACGCAGCCCAAAAAACATAAAACACGCGCTCATTAAGTGGACCGTGAACTAATGTACATCAACTGTTCTCCAATGAACATCGATCTCGTCGATTCTCCTTTGTTGGCCTTTATCTTTATGTTTCTTAGTTTGTTTATTGCAGATATTTCTTTGTTCAATGTGTTTTCTTTGTCTGTTCATTAGGTTGAGTGGTTGTTCAGCATATATTTCCTCTTATGTTCATCTTTTTTTC
Source organism: Beta lomatogona (assembly GCA_947646795.1). Classification (NCBI taxonomy): domain Eukaryota; kingdom Viridiplantae; phylum Streptophyta; class Magnoliopsida; order Caryophyllales; family Amaranthaceae; genus Beta; species Beta lomatogona. The sequence goes on from CANSNZ010000730.1 coordinate 208,896, forward strand.
TTGTTTTTCATTGCTGATTCATATGTTCATTGAGTCTCGTGTGTTGTTCTTTTGTTCTACTTTCACCTTCATGTTGCTTAGTTTGTTCGTTGAGGATATTGTTTTGTGAGTTAACCATAAAACACACCCCTCAACTTTGACAAAAATTGGAGTTCACTCACCCAACTTTCAAAAGTTGGAGTTTACTCACCCAAAGTACAACGGTGTTAACTTTTCTGTTAACTTCGAATATAATATACAAAAAAACCTGTTTGGCACAAAAAACTATAATGGCAGTTATGTTTTACAGGGAAAAAAATAAATTCCCAACGGTAACTTAAGCTGGCTATTTAAGGCTCCCAAAAATGTGATATTTCTCCAAAAACTCCCACTTCTTCTTCTTGCTGTGCTCTGAAGCTTCCCAAAAAAAATCCAGTAGTTCCAGGTATGAACTGCAGAGATAAAAATTCAACCTTGTTAATGTTTATTATCCAGCAAAACTTATTTAACGTTTTTTTGCAGAAAAATGTCAAGGAAAAGGATTCTCCCAACCCCAAAGCATTGTTACTGTGGATTCACTTTGTCCAAGACTAGGTCATGGACTGCGGACAATCCTGGCAGAAGATTTCTAGCATGCCCAGATTATGATCCTGAAGCCAATACCAGGGGCTGCAAGTTTTTCGAGATGGGTAGATGTTGATGACCCTACAGAGTGGCGAGAGGATGTAATTTTGACATTAATGGAGGAGAACACGGAACTGAAGAGTGAGGTGAGGAAATTAAGGAAAATTCATGGTGGCAGACTTCAAATTGCAAGAAAGATGGCAGCAGAGAAGGTGATGTTGAAAATGCAACAAAATGGAGGGTCCAAAAATATTCTTAGATGGTTTTTTCTAGCACTGTTCACTTTAATTGTTGTTGCTTATGTTCTTATGTAGTTATAACATGGAATGTCTTGTAATGAATTAAACTATATGCAACTTTATAAACACTACTTGAGTTGCAATGAACTTACTTAGTTTAAGTTGTTCTGCCTTCTTTTAGCCCTAGCTAGATCTTGTAGTGCTTGGCTTGTGATTGTTTGTGGGTTATTAGACCCAACATCATTTTGTGACCAACTGTAATCTTGATTGAATGAGTAAACAGTTTGATCTCCTTCAAAATCTGAGTAAAAAGCTGCTGCCCTTGGTTGGCTTAATACAGGTGGTGACCTTAAAGTCACTTCAGTTTGAGGAATAAACTGCAAAACTTAAAATCATTTAGTGTTCTGATAACATTACAAGAATGTTGCTTAATACATGATAATATTAAACTCACTTACATTTGCTATTCTCTGATGTCCATTAGGGTAAGTATATACACCTACTCCCCTGTTATGCATTGGTGTTGTTGCTTGTTCAGTTGTGGCTGTTGCTTGTTCAGTGCTAGTTGAAGTACCATAGTTATCAGACCTCACATTTTTACACCCTCTCTTGTTGTGTCCTTGTATGCCACAAGAACTACAAGTCATTGCAGTCCCAACCTTCTTCAACTTACCTGATTTGGTTACTTCTCCAGCTTGGAGTCTCCTTTTAGTTTTACGTCTATGATGCAGCTTTTTAAGTTTGGGTGGAAGCACTAAGGACTCAGATTGTGGCCACTCTTGAGGACCATTCAATGGCTCCAACAAAAAATCATAGGCTTTCATGTATGTTTCTTTACTGAAAATTTGACTAACATATTGTTCAGGTTCATCAACTTTGTTCCATATGGCCACCACTGCATGCTTGCAAGGTATTCCACTAACTTGCCATGCATTGCAGCTACAAGTTCTATCTGTCAAATTAACAACATATTTAACCTGAGTTGCTCCTTCTCTGACTCCATAACAGAAGCCACCATCCCAGAAAGCATTCCACCCTCTAGCCCAAATCTTGTGCTTCTCAACAAGTTGATGAGTTCTAGGACATAACAACAATTCTTTCTTCCCAATTGCATCTCTTTTTTTATGCAATCTTTCCATCAAACCCTCTCTAATATCTTCTAGAATGGTTATGATTGGCTTATGTCTATTGTTCAGGATGTAAGCATTGAAAACTTCTGACATGTTGTTGTCAACACTATCACAACATGACATAGAACTATAGAAAGCTCTACACCACTTCCTATAGTTTCTGTTTAGTAGATCTTCTGCTGCTGCAGCACAAATTTGCCTCATCACTTCAATTTGAGCAGTGAATTCATTCTCAGTTGTGGATTTGGCAATAATCCAAAATTGCTTCCTATACTCCATGCCACCACCAAAAACAGTTCTAAAGTTTGTGTACACATGCCTGGCACAAACTCTTGTTTCTGCTTCTGGAAATACTTCTTTCACAGCAGCTAACAACCCCTTTTGTTGATCTGACATGAATGTGTAACCTGCACCTTCATTGCTCCCTAAATCTATTGCCAGCAAATTCAAAAACCAACTCCAACCTGTCGGTGCTTTCCACCTCCACCACTCGCCCAAGCTATGGGGAAAAATTGGTTATTCCCATCTCTACCTACTGCTACTAGTAGCTGCCCTCCAAATGGACCCTTAAGAAAACAACCATCAAGTGAAATAAATGGCCTACAACCTGCCATAATATAACACCCCTGAATTTCGAGTTACTATCTAAACTAAATAATAATAAAATTCTACAGAAATTTCGGCAGAGCTCCGTTTGAAATATGGACTGCCTAAAATTTAATTTAGGACTGGTGTCCGAATTATTATAAACCTGTTTCAACAAAACAACAATCCATATTCCAAATTCTCAACAACTCCACCCAGCTCAAATACCAATGAAATTCCTGGTTAACTACTCGAAATCCAAACGTGTTATTCCACGATTACTACGAGAATAATCGCTAGGAAGAACTACCTGCACCAAAACTAAAATAAAACTTAATTTAAACTATTACAACCTTAAATCCCAAAATGATAAATAGTGCAGCGGATAAAAAAAACTATAACTTTAACTAGTAAAAGTTGGTGGAACGTCGCTCTCAGCCCACATCCCACACCCAACATGTAGGATCTTCATGTACCTGCACATATCGGGCATGTAGTATCAGCCAAACTGGCTGACCAAGATTCATACAGTAAAGCCAAACATATATGCAGGTAGGATAATAATATATCCTACAAATCATCTTCTTTCAAATCAAAATACTAAGTAGCAAGCTTTATAAAACCTTTTTCTTGTATTCCTTTCTAAATCAAATTCATTCTTTATTTTCCTTAAAACAAATCCTTTCCTTCCAAACCTTTTCTTGTATTCCTTTCCAAAATCAAATCCTTTCTTTATTTTCCTTAAAACAAATCCTTTCTTTCCTTTTCCCTTACAAAGAGGGAGTTATGAAATATATGGAATGGAACAAACTTTCCTTGCCTTTGGGCTAGCTAGGCCCTCCGGATAACTATTAGACAAAGACCCCTAGTGTGCACACCCTACATATGGCCAAACCGTAGCAGAAGATCTAAGTCCGAGGTACTGATCAACATACCCCCCAACTATTCTGAAATGTCGAGAACATCTCGACAGGGTTCCAATTCCTTGAGACGCCTCAAAGGCAATCCCAACCGTTTCGAAAACATAAAACTATTCATAAATCTCTTTGTGTAACTATTCTGTAATTCAAGATTTGAAAACAAACTGTTTATATTAGGAGAAACATTCTCCTATTCAAAACCAACTATCTATATTAGGAGGAACATCCTCCTATTCAAAACCAACTTTCTGTATTAATCAATCCAATCTAAACTCAAGAGAGATACATACCTTTATAATCTTTTCTTGTAACAATGAAAGTTATCTTTTGTCGACTTTTCTCATAACTATTAAAGATTTGAGTAAAGAATCTTACCTTTTACGAATCACATCAAAACAATCATCTCCAAAACGACTCTTTAGTGAACCCGAAAGCTACATAATAACATATATGTATTCAATAAATAATAATGGACTTGGCTAACTAATAATGAGCTTTAACTTACTCTAGTTTTATAAAATATGAGCCTCTTACTTCAAATGACATAACTAACTAACACTAACAATACTAAAAATCTCTCTTTGTTTATACTAAATCAACATTAATATTCCTATTATACTTTAGACACCCAAAATCCATTAATTAAACATTCATAAGAAAACATTGAAACTTAAAACATTCGAAACTAACTATACTTTTTATCAATCTCAGCAGAAACTTAAAATGGACATAACTTCCTCATTTGAACTCCAAATCAAGCGTTTCTTGAGCCTATATTGAGTAAAATTTTGATACGAACAACTTTTGTGAAATAGTATTTTTGCTAAAAATGCCCAGAAATTGCTTAAAATTTCCTTTTATGAACTGACGGGTAACTTATACGAAATTCACCACAACTTTCTTTAAACAACAAGTTTATTTAACAATCCATTAATCTAAACTAACTACTAAACACCTAAATAAACATTCTATTCATTCGATTACTCATCCCAAACAATTAAAATCAAAACCCCCAATTCAATTTATCTCAAGAACCCTAAACTAACAAAACCCCAATTCGAAAATTAAACCAAAAACTAAAATTAAAACTTGACAAAGAATCTTACATGATTAATAAGGTAATTGGAATGTAGAAGAGTGTAAAAAGGCCCGAAATTTCGTCTCCTTGACCCGATTTTCGACCCGAAAACCGCACCCCAAAAACTCCATTTCTCCTCTTCGAAATTGCCCACAAAACGAGTGAAGATTGATGATGAACGGTTGATATGCAATAGCTTAGCAAGTATATGCTTTAGGTATAACCTTGAATCATAGAAAGGAAAAGAAAAGGATGGAGATGGAGGTTGGAGATTAGAAAAGAAAGGAAGATGGGTGATGGAGTACAAAGGCAAATGAAGGAAGTACTCCTTCTTTCTTTTTCTTTCGTTCTTCTTCTCTCTATTTTTTTTTTCGTTCCTTTTTTTTTTTTTTCCTCTCTCTTTATAATACTAATATAATTGTGGTTAGGTACTTAACCTAGGGAATTTAGGAATTAACTTTTGACCCCTTTTAAAGTAAAGTCAATAGGTGGGAAACAAAATATATTTAATAAAAGAATATTTTAGTTTATTTTTAGAAACTATAATAATATAAATAATTACAAAACAGTATAAAAATACGGGGTGTTACACATAAACCCTCTCCTCAATGCCTCAAAGCAGAAGTAAGCCCTCTCAAACACATTCCCATTCATCTGAAGCTTGACAGTGTTGTTTCTATTACTCCTAAGGATTTCAGCTGCATACCTTGGGAGTAGTGCATACTGCTCCTTGTATTCACCAACTATTAGAGCTTGGCCCTTTTTCCTTGCTGTCCAGGCCATGAATGTACTAACCTTCAAACCCCACTCAAGCCAAATTGTGTCAATTATGTCTTGCAGGTGAATGTAAGGGTTCACCTTAAACTTATTTTGGTAGTTTACAGCTATCCAACTTGCTCTCATCTTCTTCAGTTTTGGAGTTCTCCCACAAGTGTGTTCAGGAATATGTGTTTTCACTAAAAAAATCCTCCTCCCTCTTTCCCAAGATGCCCAAATTTTCCATGGGCATCCTTTGTCCTTATTAATGCAGTGTGCAGCAACCCTCTGACTGTCATTTCTATGGGTATTAATATCCCTACCAACTGAAATGGAGTAGTTAATAAGAGCTTTCCTAAATGTTTTAGGATTCTCAAATGACTGTCCAATATAGAACTTGGATTTGGTACCCTCTCCTTCCTCCAATAGCCTGGTCTTTCCTTTCATACTTGGTTCGGGTGCAACTAGATACCCACAATCCCCCTCATCTGATTCACTAGGGCTTTCTAAATCACTCCCATCTTCATCAAAGACATCTTCAATGTTAATGCTCTTGCCCTTGGTCTGAGCTACCCTAGTCAACATATTCAACTCCTCCTCATATGATAGCTGCTTCTTTTTTTCTTCCCTCACCCTATCCCTAGCATGCACTACCTCAACATCATCTTCATCAGTACCTTCTGTGTCATAGTCTATGTCTGCTTGGTTCACATTTATTGAAGGAATAGGGTTATGTACTGAAGTAAGTAGGTCAATATGATCTTGAGTGCACCCACCTACAAAAATTGGATTCTCTACCTCATAGTCATGGTCAGTGTAGATATGAATCACTTTGTAGGTCATAAGTAATGATATGAATGGGTCAAATGTACTTTTATCATAATCAACAAACCTAATACCATTGTTGAAGTCCTTCCTAGGGTCTAAGTAATGAAGTTTCATTATGTTCTTATGACCTAAACTGTTAATAATGTCTTTGAAGTAAGACATACTAACGCAATTAGGTATGTCCTCAAACACACTAACATGCCCCCCATTGTAAACCATGCCACAATCCATCTTCCATTTTCCACCATGGTGCACAATCAAACATGGATTAAGTTCAAGTGCTGCAACAATAAAAGAGGAAACAAAATGCATGCACTAAATGAGAATATGTGTACCAAAATCAGTCATTTTCATTAATTTCATCATCAATTTACATCAATGAAGTTGGCTCAAACATGTAACACCATTTACCAACCACCTATTAGAGCCAACTTTCAAGAATCAAAACAAGGATGTCATAGCAGTGACAAATGCCAAAAAGAGATACATAACTTTTGTCACATTCAACTTCTACATATGGCTATGACAACCATCCTACATAGTGGCATAAAAACCTTAACAATAGGCAGCTAACCAAAAAACTACAGTTGCCTACCCACCTACAACAACCTACAACATATCAGTCCTCCTTGAACAGCCAGGGGAAGCAGTCGAAATACACAGTCATGTCTTTGGAGACCCAAGCCATCAGGTCCACTCCATTGTTGTAAATTATATCATTCAGGGCTCAAACTTTAAAATCACTATTAGTTCCAAAGTAGGGCTCTCCAAAGGAAAGCTGCCTCAACCTACACCAAATTCTCCATTTCTTGCATGTCAGCTCCACATTCGCCTGAGCTTCCCAATCCAGCTTTGGGAAAATGTGGAAGCACAAGATGTTTTGCTCACAGCACAGGGGGTGTGCAGCGTCTAGGGCAGTCAGTCCTATGCACAATAATAAAAACCAATTGGTTTAAACAATTCCTAGTTTTTGAAAAAATCCTACTTTCCATTTAAACAAGTTTTAAAATAATTAGAGCTTTATTTTAATGGAGTAAATAAAGCAGTTAACATAATTATAAAATATTTAAACCCTAATCCCTAAAAGCTTCAAATTATAATTTACTCAGCAAATAGCAAAAATTGAACTACAATTACACAATGCTCACATGTTTCAAACATAATCAGACAAAAACAAAAGATGCTTACTCATCCTTTTGATGATCTCATTCAAAAAAGAACAACAAAACAAACCACACTTTACAACAACAACACTTTCCGAAAAAAGAAAGGAATCTAAGGAATGCATAAAAGTAGATAAATATGTACCTTGGGGAGGAGAAAGATTTGGAATTTTCCTTCTTAATGAGCTTTCCCACGCCATTTTTGTCTTCAACTAAATAAAGCGAAATAAATGAAACCTTTGAGGAAGAAGCTTCTTTTCCAGTTCAGAGAATATATTAAGTGGAGTGGGCGCCAAAAAAAACCGCCCCTTCATTGCTTCTCCTCGATTCTTGCGTCAGTTCCATTTTTTTATTTAAAAAACATAAACTTAGTGGGCCATCTTAACAGAATTGTACTTTGAGTGAGCAAACTCCAACTTTTGAAAGTTGGGTGAGTAAACTCCAATTTTTGTCAAAGTTGAGGGGTGTGTTTTATGGTTAACTCATTGTTTTGTTCATTGTATTATAATGCGAACCGACGCCTTATGGAATGGTGCGCACCATTTAGATGGCAGACTCGTGTCTACCATCTCATTCGCTGTATGCGGTATATAGGTAGTTAGTATATAGGCGGTTTTTAAATTTCCAAAGTACATCCTAAGTCAAGTTACCTCACTATTACTAAAGTTTTGGTGGGCTTCGAGCCAGGAAAGGAAGCCAATCTATTGGAAAAAGAGATCACTTTTGGAAAAGCATAAGGATTGTGGAGGTATGGGTCTTAGGAACCTTCACTCCTTGAATCAGGCCTTACTCTTCAAACAAGCCTGGCGCATGGAAACCAAAAAATCCCTACTTGTTAGCAAGGTTTTTAGAGCCAAATACTCACAAAATTGGTTTGTCAAAAGCCTAAGAGGCCGAGATACCAAAACCCGCACTTGGGGTAGTAGAAGCATCATGAAGTCGGTTATGAATATGTCGGGCAAGTGTGGGAAAATCATTGGTGATGGTAGAACAACAAAAATCCTAGAAGATAATTGGACAAGTACAAAAACTAAGGTGCACTTTAAGGAGGGCACAACAATTCTGAATTTGGATCGGCCAACATGGGTCCATGAGTTGTTGAATTCGGATGGAAAATGGGATACGAAAAGATAAACCTATGGTGTAATAGCCAAGTTGCAAGGAATATTCTTACTACACACATACCGAAACGAGAAGATTCGGATGATTTTACCCTGGCTTCTCACAAAAAACGGTCAATATACGGTAAAATCAGGTTATTGGGCACAAAGCAAGTAGGAGGGGAGAAGTTTATTGCAAGATCTAATTTTCGGAACAAGTTCGGAAACAACAAATTTGGCCAAAATGGAAGTATTTCTATTGGAAGCTATTTCATGGTGCTTTAGCCACCGGAGTAAACCTTAGGAAAAGGAAAATCCTAAGTGAGAGACCTTGCCCATTTTGTGGGATTCACGAGGAATCGGATACTCATATTTTCAAAGATTGTGAAATTTCAATGCATATCCGGAAGTCCTCCAACCTAGGAATAATAGCTAACAACCCAAGTAATTGCAGTATAGCTATCTCGGTCGAGGCATTGGCTTTGGTATTTCATGAATATGAAACAGAATGCGGAGCAATATGTTGCGAGTTTGTTATAATTCTTTGGAGCTTATGGATTCAAAGAAACAAACTAGTTTTTAATGAAAATAGCATTTTGCACCCCTTCATTATAATGGAGCAGATTAACAACTGGAAGCAAAGATGGTGGATAAGCCAGGATAAGTCGAATGTAGTGACAGAAAGAATGTCATTAAAGGCGGCAACTTTGATGAGGATCGGAAAGTGGCTTACAAGAAGAACTGGGTAAAAAACATGGCGGGTTGGAGATTGATTGTTGATGGGGCTTGGAAAAAAGAGACAATAGAGGATCATGAGTTGTGGAGGGCAGCGTATGGTTGGGTGCTAATGGATAAGGGTGTTGAAATAGAGTGTGGTGGAGGTAAAATTCAAGCTATGTCCAGTATGCAAGCAGAGGCTCAGGCACTTCTACTAAGCCTAAAGTACATTCTACAGCGCAAAATGGACATAATAGAAATTTGGATGGACTGCAAAGACATTGTTTCCGGCTTGTGCTCGCCGCATCAGGCACCTCCTTCAGTAAAAACAATTCTAGTGGATATTAAAGTATCTCTTAATCTTTTATCTAGTTTTAATGTTATTCATGTTAGTAGGAATAGGGTTACTAAAGCCCACTCAATTGCCATTAAGGCAAGGAAAGATAGTGGGTAGTCTTCTTTCTTTATCTATAAATTATCAAAAAAAAAAAAAAAAAGTAGGGCTGGGCCTAACAAGAAAAAGCGCGCGAAATTCTCTCTCCTAAACTACTACTCAGTATTTTCTCTCTCCTCCGCCATGCCAGAGCTTCCGGAGGTAGAAGCGGCGAGGTCCGCCATAGCTGAACACTGCATAGGTAAGAAGATCGTCAAGTCAATTATAGCAGATGATTCTAAGGTCATTGTTGATGTATCTCGTTCCGAGTTCGAATCCTCTCTCCTCAACAAAACCATTATTGCTGCTCATCGCAAAGGCAAGAACATGTGGTTTCAACTTGATTCGCCTCCTTTTCCTTCCTTCCAATTTGGTACTGCTTCAAACCCTAGCCTTAGCTTTTTGAGATTCTTAATTTCAATTTTAGGGTTTAATGCAAGAAATTTAGGGCGAAATTTATGAGGAATTGCTCTGGAATTATCGATTTTAGGGTTTCTGAAATGCTGAAAGTCAAAATTGTGCTGTTATTTTAGGTTTCGTATGCTAGTTTTAGAATTTTGGTTTGGATGCTTCTCTTTGATTCTTTCATAAATTATGTCTAGATGGAAGTGTGAATTTGAATGTAAACATATTGGGAAATCACTTTGCTTATGATTGTAATCGACTAATCGGCACATTCCCGGATTATTTTTTTTGGAAAGAAAGTGCTTCAATTCCAAAAGTTGTTCATGATAGTAGGAAAGTTGTTAGAGTACTTCTATTGTTTCAGGAAATTTTGGACGATTTTTGGTTCGCTTTGGAGTTTTGTCTAGAACAATTCGCATCCTGGGTTTATCATTGTATTTTCTTTTAGCATATCACAAACAAAATACTAATTTGCTTCATATGTTGGTTGTTCGGTCGACTTATGAGCTACTTCTAAGACTTGAAAAAATATACTATAGAAAATGAAGTAGTTTTGTTTGCTTGTAGACATGTTAAACATTTGTATAAGAAGGTGAAAAAGAGACTACAATTAGATATCCTCATTTGCAAAGTGTTAGTTATTCTGGTCCACATTTTATAATTTTCCTTACGATATTGTACTCAGAGATAAAAGCACTTGTTTTCCCCTTGCAAACACCACAATCCACTAGTATATGAATTTCATTAAGAACACAAATCTAGCATATATATGTATGAACTTTTTTTAACTTCTATGGCCATTCGATCTAATGTGTATAACCTCAATGTGTAATTTGTTACAGGGATGGCTGGTGCTATATATATCAAGGGTGTGGCAGTTACGAAGTATAAAAGGTTTGATAACTTAATTGATAATCAAACAAGTAGTGCTATGCGTCAAAACAATTAACTTTTTTTTTTTTATATTTCAGGCTGTGATATGATATGTTGCCTACGATTGTCATTGATTTCATTGAATCTTCTTTTTTATTAGTGGTTTGGGAGCATAACACGCTAGATCATCATGGGTGAAATTTTATGTGAAATGACATGAAACTTGATCCTCGCGGGGCATTTCATACATTGGAGTCTTTGACTAAAACTTGTTAGGACTTTGTAGGTTAAAAAGACAATATTACATGTAAAAGAGACAACTATATTTCAGTGATGTAATTTGGCCAAGCTTTGAAGTTTCTTTAGCCGAATGCTCCCGACTCCTTGGAGAATACCCCCTCCTTTTCTAATATAAGGCATGTTAACCTCTTTTTACACATATTAAGATTTTGGTTAACATAATAACTATAGCTAATCTACAGTGATATAGAAATGGCATTAAATATTGTACGATAATACAAAATAACCGATAATCTTACCTTAATATGACTAAGTGTAATACAATATTACATTGGTGACATTTTTTTTTTGTGGGGCTAAAATTCCTTATAATTCGAAAAGAATGGAGCTGCATAGCTTCGACTTGTTATATTTTGTCTTCCAATATCTGTTTTTGTCTATACTTGGCGCTCAGGTTGTTCACCTAAATCCTGCGAGGTATTCATCAGCAAATTAGAAAATCTGCTTGAATTGGTTGCTGGTTTGCTTTTTGAATGTGCTACAACATTTTTAGGTTTAAGGTTCATGCTGTCCGATAAAGAGGAATTTGTCTACTAAGCTGTTATTAGCTTCTTATTTAGCAGTGAATATACTGATATGATTTAATGTATCAAAGTTTGAATGTTGAAGTCGATTCGTGAAAGTATTTTTGGAGTTTTTATTCAACGTCATCTTCTAATCTAGATTGTAGATCCAATGAATTCCCATATGTCGTGGCATTTGATGCTTTTGCTTTTTCAATGGTTTAAATGGCTTGACATTTGCTTATATGTGACATAACTTTCTTAGCTTGGTTTTGGTGCTACATTCTGTTAGATTTCAGTTGTATATACTACTTCATAAGCATCTTTTATAGTCAAAAAATATTCCAAATGGTTTTTTCTCGAAGAGTTTGAAGAAAAAGCAGGACATCCTATAAGCCAACACTGGGCGCAAGTGGCTGTGTTTTATTGATGTAGATGATATACCTCATGCCTCGTGGCAAAATTGGCAAACAAATGCGCACTTTTCTTAGTAGATATTCTTATCACGCCATATCCCACATATGCAGCTAGCTGTTTTATTAATTTATAACTTACAATGTGGGTCAACCTTTTCTAGACCTAATTGACCTGATTCTCCTGAACAACTGCGTTCAAATTCTAAATTTAATTCATCCATTTGCTTAATTGGTTACACCCTACCCTAGATTAGTTGAAACATTTATCACGGCACAAAGTTTAGTCTTTTAGATAAGTTGTTAGTTTTTTCTTTTTTAGCTTAGTAGAACAGAAGACTTGATGAGAGATTAGGGGTATATGTATTTTTATCTTAATGAGAATATATGTAGATGAGAATTGAGATAGTGGGTCCAAAAGGCGAGGTAAATAATAATTATAATCTGCTGGGACCATGCCAGAAAAAGAGAGGGATCAAACTGTTTTAGGACAAATGGAGAAGGAAAGTGTTCAAACTATTATAGTTGTACATAAATATTACACGAGCATCTAATTATTTGATGGGCGTATTTTGTTCCCTTTCTTGATTGGTTTGTTGTCGTCTCCTTACATTTGCCTCATTTCTCTTCAATTAACTTGTTCTTAATTACTCATGCTATGTGATTGCTCAATATTTTTTAGGCGTTGCTGATAAGCATGTCAATGTCGTAATCTTAATTTCGAAGCTTAGTATAGGAGAAGTGGTATTCATTTGCCCTGTATCTTATTGGTGCAGATCTGCTGTAAATGACACGGACGAATGGCCCTCAAAGTACTCTAAGTTCTTCATCGAAGTAAGAGTTCTTAATCCCCGCAAAGATGCCGAAGATTATATTAGAAGACTGTCATCATGTTCGTGTTCTGCTGTTACAGAGTCATGCATATAAGACATTTTACCATTTTGTATCTCATTGGTCATAGTACAACAACTTAACTTGTTTATAAACATGAGCAGCAACAAGTTACTTTGAATACTAGTCAAGTACTACCTTCGTTATTAATAGTTGTACCATATTCCTTTTTGGGGTGTTTTGAATCATTGTTCCTATCCTTTTTGCATAAGGTCTTCTTCTCACATGTGATTTGTTTAATATTTTCATCATGCCTTTAATCAACTACCCTTAATATGCGTGCCATTTCCTTGAGGTACAACTATTTAAAAATTGGAGGAAGTAGTAAACTTCCCAAAGTTCTAATTCCTCCTAGGTTAAAATTATAACATGATTATGAGCATGAATGCCCACAACTTGCTTTTAAATACTGTGAGGTACTACTTTTTCCTTATCTGATATGCCCTGCTTTAAATTTTCGTACCCAACAACTTGCTCTTGATGGTGCTTTTTCTTTTGCTGAGCTTCAAATGAATTTATTCTTTTTTTTGGCAGCTAAATGATGGTCTGGAGATTTCTTTCACAGACAAGAGGCGGTTTGCTAAAGTTCGCTTGCTGGATGATGTATATGCGAATTTCCAAACATAACCGTTTCTGAGCTTCTTTGATGTTTAAGTGCAGTCTCCATATATTGCTTACTTCTTGGTGCAGCCAGCTTCTGTTCCTCCCATATCTGGGCTTGGTCCTGATGCTTTATTGGAACCCATGACTGAAGGGGAGTTCTTTAATTCCATGAGCAAAAAGAAGATTGCTATTAAGCCTTTATTGCTTGATCAGGTCAGAAATGTGACAATTTGCTAAATCCCATAGAGTCGCATGACATTCTATCAATTGCTTGTTGAGGCTAATTGTATGTTTGTCCACCTCTTCGTGTGGGTAAAAAAAACTGTAGTATGTCAATTATTATTGCTGGATTTTTTTATCTGTAAATAGCTAAATGCTTGTACCATGTACCAGTGTGCAGTAGTCTTGACCACACTCCAATATACTTTAAGAGTATCTATCTAGTCACCTATGCAATCTAATTTTTTTTGTTACTTCCCCTTGAAATACACTGTATAGCAGCATGTTCTCATGATAATGTATACTTCCTCCATTGCTTCATACTTGCAACTGAGCTCATTGGCACACAAATTAAGAAAGAGGGGAGAGGTTTTAGCAGACAGATTGACAGAAAGTAGGTTGGAATATATGAAGTATATATAGGTAATTTTCCGACAAAAAGCTACTGTATATGTCTCGGTTGCAAGTATTATGACATTTCTATTTAAGGGAAGTGTTGTAACTATTACGAAACTAAGGAAGTAATATATATCAATGTCCAAAGTTCCTCACATGAAACATAATTCTTTAACTGATTTCAAGTTTATATTCTTCTATCGGCTTCCCCTGGCAGTTTGGCACTGGGGCTAACTGTTTGGAATCTGGGTCCCATCCAGTTGTACTTTGAACTTGAGCAACTTTTGTTTTTGGTAGCAAGTGATGGTGCCTTCATTCAAATTTTTTGTCTCTCTCTAGCGCTATATCTTCTTTTCTTCGTATTGATGCCAAATTTGAATCTTATTTTGCAGAATTTTATTTCTGGCATTGGAAATTGGGTTGCAGATGAAGTTTTATATCAAGTCAGTTTTTCTTCTTGCCATTTTATCGTTAGAGGAATTTCTCTTGCTCATATATAAGATTGTGTAATTGTCGACATGGGACTTTGGAAAACAAAGTTACTATTAGCTTTTGGATGAAAAACAAATCTTAATGACCATGAAAAGGCCTTTGATTGAAAATTATTTCAAAGCTCCCTTTTATGATGTATTATGAACAACACAATTTTATGATGACTAGTTAAAGATACTTCTTTACCTATGAAAAAGGATTATAACGGACCATGATGACTATTTCAAGACACTTCAGGTGCACATTTGTCAATACGATGTACCCAAACTTAAGAGTATCTTTGCTGAGGTTAGCTTGTTTTTAGAGTCTAATTCTTTCAGGGTTCCTGAATATATTCTCAGGAAAAGACACACATTTGTATAGGCATAGCATTGAAGTCGTCATAATACTATCACATTCAAATACTTTTGTGATTTGCATATAATGACTTTTTTATTCCTTTTTAAACTGTCGATATTGTGCCATCTTATATACTACCTATGTTCCTATTTAATCTACACGGTTTGCTTTGGGGTATAACCAAGGAAAAAGTGAAAAAGTAGGAAAGAGAGGAGAGGAATTATGGAAAGTGGGGAGTAAGAAGTACAAAAAGTAAATAAAAAAATAGAGGAGAAAAATGGGGTAGGTGGGAGGTTTTAAGTGGGTTAATTTATTTGGTGAGGGACCACATGGGGGACAAAAGTATGGAATATTGATTGGACATTTTACCTTATATAGATAAAGTAACAGTGTAAGTGTGTAACTACTAAAAAGGAATGGCCCGAAAAGGAAAGTGTGTAGATTATAAAGGAACGGAGGTAGTACTTCCTTACTTTCAAAGTCATGTGAAGAGGAGAGAGATAGAGATAGTTAAAAGTTGGGACCCATGTGGTAGGAGAGATAGGGAGAAGATATTACCAAATAAGGGAACCTTGCAATTAATGTGAAATTTCCAAATACGGGAAATGTTGTAATTAGTATAGAGCAAAGGAAGTATTGAGTAGGGAATCCATTTTTGTGGGTTTTTTTAATAAATAAGTTCAGAACAATGTTTAAGCATGTAAGCTTCTTTGAAAGCTTATAATTACCGTCAATCTGACTGGGGGTACCTGTCTAATTACTTGCTCAAGCTTTTTTTTTCGTTCTTTTTTTAAAAAAAAATTGGTAATATTAAAATGATAACAGCAAAAGTTTGAGTCTTTGAGGAGCCTCATGGCTCAAGCGACCTTAGTAAAGGTTAACCTCAAGTGACCTTAGTAAAAGTTCCTTTGAAAGCTTAAATAAAATTCTTATGCATGCTGTTAAAAGACATAGAGCTGTTTAATAGTCGAAGGATATTCATGATTTCACTTGTTTCTGCACAGGCAAGAATTCATCCTTCACAAGTTGCTTCTTCCCTCTCAAAAGACGAAAGTGCCAGACTACTGAAGTGTATTAAAGAGGTGTGTTGTCCTAGCGTGCCTAGACGTGACTCAAAACAGTCATTCAAATATAACATTTTCAATTGAAAGGAAGCGTAGACAGATTAAAAGGATGTTAAGATCCAAATTTGTAGGTTATACAACATGCTGTTGAAGTTGATGCTGATTCCCAACGCTTCCCTTTTGATTGGTTGTTTCATAATCGTTGGGGTAAAAAACCTGGAAATGTTGATGGTAAGGTTTCTAATAAACCATCATTTTCCATTTGACTTATAGGTACTTGAGAAGGCTGTTGAGGTTGGGGCTGATAATAGTCAATATCCAAGTAATTGGATTTCACATTCTCGGGACAAAAAGCCTGGAAAGGCTTTTGTTGATGGTTTGACTTCTGACTCAGTGTATCTTTTTTGTTTTTCTAAAATTTTGTTAAATTTAGGTATTTACCTACTGAATAGTTTTCACTTTTCATCTGGCCACCTCACCCACTGATATAAATAATTAAAGGTCGCTAAACTTTAGATTGCTAAGGTGGCAAAATTAGAGTGGGGCACAAGATGGATACTAAGTGGGACATATGATCTTAATCCATAAGAGATTGCCTTGATGAGTTGTATGAAGATGCTCTTTGGCCCTGAAAGTGACGTGTCATAGACTTGTTGGTCATTTATACTAATTTAATGAGGCGCCCTTGAGAGTAATATGGAAAACAAGACATTTTTTTTTGGTTTGACTCATCATTGTCTGGAACAGTTCAAGACTTCAAGGATATTCAAGCAGCTTAGATGCTCCTCATGGGTTATTTCCAAATTCAATGTGATATGTTCTCATATTCAAATCTACAACTTGTTGGGACTTTGGAAGCATATGACCAATTACTCTGCATCTCTTTACAGTCATTTTTCTCTGACCATTTTCATCTTCCTGTGATCTTTATGCATTGGTTATCGCTGTCGCTTATTGTCCTTGGACTAAGTTTAAGCTTTGGTGTGAGGAAGTCTATTAATATTTTTCCAACATTATGCAGGAAAGAAGATCGACTTTATCACTTCGGGTGGAAGGGTATGTCTTAAAAATAAAAGTCCTCCATTACACTGACCAGTGCTGTAATGAATCTAATTGTGCTTTCATTCTTCTGTCAGACGACAGCTTATGTACCAGAGCTTCAAAAGCTAAGGGGAGTGCAAGCCACCAAAGCTCCTGCTAAACCTCGCAAACAAATTTCTAAAAAGAAAAAGGAAGATGATCACAACGATGACGAAAATGATGATAATGGTCATGATGATGGGGACGGCAGGGAAGAGGGAATGGAAAATGTTGAATCCATGCAAATGGAGAATGGCAGAAGTGGAAAGCAAACTCCTAGAAGGAAGAAATCCACTAAGAATGATGATGTTGATGATAAGGAGGATGATAATGTGAGAGATGATAAGACAACCAGAACTTGTTATGGTAGGGTTTCGACAAAGAGGAAATCACAAGGAATGGATGCAAACAAGAGCGAAAAATCCGAGAGTGGGAGAAAGAAGGCTACAGCCGAGTCGAAGTCCAGGAAAAGCAATGATTCTGATGATAGTGATGATGGTAGTGACGAATGAGAGTGCCGATCAAAAGAGACGATAAAAATACTAAAGCCTAAAAGCCCCAGAAGCAGACCGAAAAGAAAGCAAAATACGATAGAGTTTGGATGGCACAGTAAGTTAACGGGTCTTGTAAATTCTGGCTGGAAACACAAGAAGGCCAAGTTTCAACGAGCCTTAATTTTGATATCAGTGCGTTTTCCAGTATCTAGTTAGTAGAATAGGTGTTTAGTGTCGAGTTGCTTTTCGTAGTAGGTTTGCGTTGTTGTGGTCTTGTGGATGTGCCGTTGGTATGTTTTTGATGCTATCCTGTATCTGCTTGAACATCATGCAGGATATTGCTGGCCTTCAGGGCTATTAGAAGGCTGCATTATGTCATTATAGTGGGAACATCATGATCTGATTACCCTTTTGTCTAATTATATTGGCGCTCAAGATAGTAGTTGAAATCTATTGCTGCAGAGTGCTGAGAGCTTACAAATGCAATCCACTGACTATTTTGAAGAGTGGATTACATCATGCATTTCTGGATGAGTGAGCCCACCCTTTGGGGCATGTTATACTCGTGGGTTTCGTGCCTTTTTCTTTCATGAGTGATGTTAATTGGAGGCCAGTTGTTTAGTGGCAATGAGATTGAAACACTACGTTGCTGCACATCCTTCAATGGAGATATGATGCGTAACCTGCATCCTTTTCTATTAAGGAGAATTTATTAGGATCTAAGCATCTTATTAATATTTCTTCTGTTTCTTATTACTTGCATCATTTTCCATTTTTGGCAATTTTCTATTATTTGCATTTTTTCTATTTTTGGTAATATAATATCTCTTTCTCTCTCCTAACACAAGAGGTTTCTTTTGTAGTGCATTCTTATTGGCAATTATATGATAAGATATTAATAAGATATGATATGATGCCAATGAGAATGCACTACTATAACTCTATAAGATATGATGCCAATGAGAATGCGCCAACAAAACCAGTATAAGATAGTAGTGCATTCTTATTAATACCTTGGTCCTTGTGCAAAAGAAAACGATACAAGTGTAATAAAAAACGGAGGAAGTAACATTTAAAACGTGCTTCTTTCTCTCTTTTTATATCAGTAACTTTTTCTATTACTATTGATCTTTTTTTCAGGCAAAGTTACTAAGTTATGTTAGACATGTATCGGCCCATTTTACTATAAAATTAGAAGGGAAAATTACAATTGTAAATTCGAAGTTTGTTGTATCTTTCTACATTAACTCAAGTTTTGACTTATTTCTTAATAATCGAAAGTCTTGGAACATCCTTTCAATATTGATCCGAATTCCCAAGTGACCTATTACTTGTTTCAGAGGTTAGATTTTGCCCCTTTTTTCAGGTCCAAATTCTCATTGTTGTCTCATTTCTGCCATTCCCTTAATTCAGAGCAATGCTTTGCTCTTATTCGTTTTATTCTTCCCAATATTTGGGCTTTTCTTTAGTCCCTTGAGTGAGTATCCATCCCCTTTTCTTTTTTCTTATCCAACTCCAACATTTAGTTTTTTCTTAAAGTGCATCCCTAACAATTATATATTAGGAAAGTATTCTAAATTAAAACTATAGTAATATTATATTAAAAATGGAGTACTATGGATGGTGGTTTAACTTGGGTAACGGTATGCTTTGTAAGTACATTTGAAGATCCAGGATTCTAAATGACAATAGGAGGCGAAAGTATCAGATAAGAATCACTCGTACAGTAACATTCTCATTACTCATAAGATTCTTGATTAAAGTTGGAAAGAAATATTACTAGCTAGTTGTTATTAGGGTGTTTGTATATGATACTCCCTTCGTCCCAAAATATAGTTCCCATTTTCCTTTTTTCACGGTAATTTATGCAAGTAGAATCTAAGAGGGATAGTAAAGATTTTTTGTTCATTTAAATAAATGTTGTATGGGAAAAGATGATTTAAGGAGAGAGAATGGAGAATAATGGGTGAAAGAGCATTAATTGTAACAATTGGGTTGAATAAACAAAACAAAAAAAAATTCAAGAAGCAAATAAATGATGGGACACGGTTTTTCTAGACAAATTACTGAAAAATGTGGAACTAAATATGAATATGGGAACTATATTTTGGGCACCTTCAAAATGGAAATGGGAAGCTACGTTTTGGGACGGAAGGAGTATACAAGAACTCCATTCGTTACCAAAAATGCATTTATACTACCCATTACCCAACCAATTAATAGGGTAACATAACTGAAATCTGAATGTACAGCTGGGGAGAAGGGGAAAAGGGGAAGCTGAGCTGCCTTCTTAGACTACCAATCTACCATATAATTGATTGCAAAACCAGAATGTACAAAATTTCTCAAATTGAGCAGTTTGTATATCAGCATCTCCTCGAATAGCTCGCCATTCTTCCGGTCTGCAACCTTCATATTTTCCAGGATTAGTTTCTGCTCGTTTGAGATATAATTCTTATGTTAATTTTTTTATGGACTATCAAACTGTAAAAAGCACATATTCTGAACAACTGGCTTAGTCATCCCATTTTTTTTTCTAAATTTCAACCCAATCACATAAAAAGTCACCCCGTTTCAAAGTTGGACTTTTATATAATTCGCATGATATATAATAGAATTTTGGCTCTGACTTTGACGTGATTTGAGGCTAAAATATGAAATTCAGAAAACTACACATGTTGTATACCAATAACTGTCTATTATGCCTTTACAACATGTGCAAATTGCATTACGTTCCGCTATAACTGTGTCAGTAGGTGCACTAACAGTCTGACACTGATGCACACATCTGACTCGTTTTATTCTATCATATGCCTTAGCAAGGAGCCTGTGGCACTGGGCTGATGATATTGTTATTTAGCTAAATTTTTGTCATATGAATATAGTGGGGTGTTTTCGTAACTTCACTATATGTAGGGTCCACAACCCTCCTATCTCTTACTTTAGCTAACTAAAATTTTGCAATATAGAGTTTTTCTTATATCTAATCTTTTGACTGACCCAACAATCATGCGAATCAAAGACTGTGCAATAGCAAAGTTCTCGGTGTTTTTCTTACCATTACACATGCCCTTGGTTACTATCCTTTGATGAGCCCATTCATAGCTTCTCAGACTATGCGTTCATCTTCATAAGAATACTCTCAAAGCACCAACAACTTTCTCAGGCCTGTTCACATAATATCGATCAACTTCTAACAAAGCAATCTTCACACCTGGAAAGCACTTCTATATATGAATAAGGGAATACTTACCAGTCCTCCTGCGGCATATGACCAGCTCCTTCTATCAGTTTAAGCTTAACAGCTGAAGGATTACCCTTTTGAAATTCTTCTGCTATTGATTGTGGGAGATATTTGTCTGATATACCCCAAACTAGTAGTATAGGTTTATCCCAGCTGACAAAACAGTGTTTAAATTGATGTCAATCTGCTAGTTATTAGAGTAGATAAAAATATAGCAAATTTAGTAACAGTACCTTCCTGATGCAAATCCTGTACCTATTTGAGTTGCTACCTCTCTGAAGTTAATTCTTCTTGCAGCTTCGAGCAAGGCTAAAACAACAAAATCATATTCAGCAAGCATGATGAAGCACTTCAGGCAACATCATCTTATGCAAGACAGTCGTACATATTTATACAAGCAACACAGCTGGAATTCTCAGATATTATTGTATGCAAATTTTTCTCATAGATACGCGTTGAATCCAGATTATCCATAGAAAGATGAGGGAAAAATTTACAAGGGCCACTTTCTCTCACTTTCTGCTCTATGAAAAGGTGTCAATTAAACAATTTCATAATGTTGGTTCATTTCCCCCATATTGACCATCGGAGACATTAATTAAAAATCAATCTCAGAGCTGCGAGCCTGCAAATGGAGGACAAGGGTCACTGTAGAAAAGAGACTACAAGTTCCAAGTCTCTATGAGGCATATTCAGATTGACAGTAAATAAGTAATCTAGTTAGCTGGATAACAGAAGGTATATTTTTGCAGGAAAATTTCACTCCAGGTCCAGGATATTCAAGGAAGTCCGCTACGCTCAAAACAGCTAAGATGAATCCACTACATAATGAGGATGAAGCATTTTTTAGCATTCTTATTAAAATTGTGAAAAATCAGAAAGGAAGTAGAAGACGAACCGAATCCTGGACCGCTGCTTGACAGATATGGTAACCGGTATACATCAGCCTTTTCCAGCTTCAGAACATAGCTGTGACAACAATAGATACATTCAGAAAGGAGCTCATGTTTAGATAAGCACTTGCTTGGAATAACATAAGCAGAAGACAGAAAATTATGTTAATAATACAGCCTCCTAAGTCTCCCACTCCATTAACCGTGTTTAACACCTGATTGAATTCCAGTTCTTTTACATTTAGCACAATCTAGTTCAGATTTAGAATGACGTGTCTAGATTCAATGCATATAGTTCCTGCTAAATCAGCAAAATTTAAGCCATGTCATAATGTCAACAGGATGTTCGTTTACCTCAAATTAACTACTGCCTTATATTCTGTTATTCAATATTCTGAACTTGCTGAAAATATATGATAGTTGATAGGTGGCACTCCAATATCTCACTCTTAACTCTTAAGCCAATCAGTATTATCAACTGTGCACACATCATTCATAGGCCATTGATCTTTTCTATCCAACTATAAGAAGTTAAGAACGAAAATTTCCATGGCTCTCCAAAGGGCACTGAATCGTATGTCTCTTGAACTCACTTCCTAAGGCGAAGTAAGTACATCTACCTCATTCAATTTTTTCTCACAAGCAACAAACCAGAAAATGAAATATGAAAACGAGTGTTCTGTACTTTTCCTTTTTCCCTTACTGGGAGTTCTTGCTTGCTGATGCGCCTTGGGAGTAGTTTTCCACTTCCTTTTAGAAATGGAATACCAAACTTAGCATTTTTAGGAAAATGGAAAATGAAAAATATGAAGCAAACGAGAGTTTTCGAATAATGTAAATGGCTCCGAGATGTATGAGGAGAAGATTTTTTTTTTTTCTTTTTTCGGTAGGACAGTTGAAAACCTGAAATACATCATCAAGACTTGATGTGTCAGAGAGGAGGATAAAATATATACTCACGGCCCATATGGTAGGCAGTAATAAATGACGGTAATGGTAATGAATTTATAGGTAATTTGTGAAGGAAGTCCTAGGCTAATCTCATTGATAATGCTTGTCTAATCCCAAATAGCTGTTGTTTTTCACATATATGTATTACCATTACCATTACCACTTTAGAGGTGGTATAAAGTGGTAATGGGTATTTATGAAATACAAATGTTTGGGTTGAAGTTCTGTTACCATGGACATTGGCATGAGATCTTTTTTCCCCACAAAACTACACATAAATTCATTACTATTACCACTGTTTATAACCAGCTACCAAACAAGGTGTTAGTTGTTTGTCTTTGCTTCTCATTACAAACTCATGGCACCAATTTAGAGGACAACACAGTTCAATAATCCAGAACACATTCCATGCAATTGACAGGAGAAACAACTTTCTACATATAATATTGGAAGTTTCTCGTATGCTTAAAATGTACGCAAAGCACCTTTCGTTTTTCACTTGAGGAACCGTGTTAACGGGCCCAAGATGGAGAATTTGCACTAAAAGTAGAGGCTTGTACTGGAAGCATTTAAGAGGTAAGTATTGGTCATATTTCATGAAGAAGAGGATACTAATCCAAATAACATCAATTCCTTAGCCTAGAAAATTTTCAATGTAAGGTAGATTGAGAACATGTCAGGCTGTTGAGTCTAAAGCATTAAAATGTGTGAATCCTATTAAGCACAATAGCTTGCTAGTGCATACCTAGAATAATAATAATAATAATAGGACCAGTCGAGTTTAGATTTCAGACAGTAATATTCTGAAATAAGTTATATCACCCACAGTGCATACCCCAATAAAACTGATTCCCTGTGCATTCTCTCTCTTTTTGATTCCATTCCATTTCATTTCAATGTTGCAACCATCATAAAAAAAAAAAATTATTCTGCTTGATGTCACAAGGCCTTCAATCTGGTCTTGACATAAGTGATGGACTGGGGAGAAAACAAGGACCCAAGCTTTCAACATTTTTGCATGGCAACTTAGATAAATAAAGATTACAACATTAACACAGCCAGGATCCTGCTAAGGCCGTGTTTCTGCCAGAAAAGAAAAAAGTCACTGAATAGTATTGCACTTTATCAATCATCTTCTCATCAAAAATAAAAATTAGATGACATGCCACTGATCAAGGACTATAAAAAGGTTACTACTGAGACAGTCAATAAGAGATGAATTGGATACGTACGGGCTACCTCCTTCAATAAATCGTTCAGCCATAATAGCGTTCTGGCTTGTGAATTCACCAAAAAGCGGGATTCTGTGAAATGAAACCCAAAAAAGTTCTTCAGAAACCTGGTTAAAAGAAGAAATAAAACAAAAGACAAGTGAAGTGATCTAATTTAAGATCACAAGAACCTCAACATATCAGTTCATATTCCTGAAGTTGCATCAGGTGGCCCATCTAGAGATCTACAGTATCATTTTTAGAAGATACAATAGATTCTTGCTTGGAGTCGGATAAAGGTCTTTTATTCCACCTTTTTCTTTGGGGGAGGGGTGCTAATGACTAGAAACGGAGATCGGTTTACATCGCTGATACGCTGTGTCCTAGTACTTCAGTAATTCAGGCAAGTTGTTTCAAGTAATTTTATCATATATGAGCTCCAGTTCATTACAAGTAATTCTGAAAGGTGTTAATGAGCACCAAAGCAGTTTCCCAGGGTGGGCATCCGCATCAACTATCAGAATGCTTAACTATATATGATAACTGACCCAAAATCGTTTCAAAGAGGCCTATTAGCTCATCCTATCAAATCCGTTCCAGTCAAGTTCTTTGACAGACACTAATGAAAACATTGGTTACCATGGTCATATAGAAAATCAATCCTAACATTGGCTGATTTCAGCAAAAGCTACAGGACACAAGCAGTAGACCCCTTCAAGACATCAGTAAAAAAACTCTGAAAAATGGAGGCAAGGCTTTCCAAGTAAACTCCCAAGACCACTTGTAATCCACATTGACCAACTATATTATACTCTCTCTTCATTAAAATTGCAACACTTTGACTGTCAAGTTTGTCAACGCATAACTTTTGGAACATTAATATCTTTAATCATAAACTAGTAGATACTGGAAAAGAAAAGTTGATACTTTGAAAATCGATATTTGTTTTTTCATTCGAGGCAAAACCATACATTGAGACAAATCCAGTAACTTTTACATCATAACATTTTGTTTATGTATACTGTATAGTATATAATATGATCAAAGTGTGTTACATGTAAAGGGAAAAAGTCGAAGTATTGCAAGACTGTCCTATAGAACAATTATAGAAGCCCATTTGTGAGCTACATACACATGTAAATATCTTTTGTGAAGAGGTGGCAAAAGCCAATGAAAATGAGAAGCATGTATGTTGGCTTACTAATCTCTAAAACCATTGAGACCCAAAAGTATTTATTGCCAACAGTACTGCTACAAATTTCAAAAAACAATTCAACGATCACATGTCCCACATGCTTGAATAATAAACCAAAGAAGCATATTCAGATTGGTAAATGAACATAATGAAGCGCATATAATAGTTATAGGTCTAAACCTTAGCTGTTGAAACAGTCCAGGTACTGGAGATGAGGCTGTTAGTGGACTGTTCATTATCACGAGTTTAGATATCCTGCTGGGATTTTTCAATGCCCAGGTCAATCCGAAGGATCCTACTAAAAAACCCTACAAGGATACAAGATTAATGAAGTGCATGAAAGTAAGGTGACAGTTCTGTTGAATCAGTATCCTTTCATCAATCAGACATAGGTAGTGTTCTCCAACTTATGTGACTTATTTCAGAAAATATAAGTTCAGATAAGTTTACTAAAGTCCAATAAGTTCAAATAAGTTAAAGATCTGATAAGTCAAATTAAGTTGAATAGAACACACCCTTATTATGCTATAATATAATAAAAAAAAATTATATATTATATATCAGTGGCCTGACAAAAGAAAGAAGAGTTAGTTATGTGGTGCAAGGATGGCTCATACACAGTTGAATCAGGGACATTATCTATGGCGCATGCCGTTCACACCTGTACTACTAGAACAAAAGGAGAGCTCGCTCCTAGCACTTCAAGTAATTTATCAAACTCATCATGGAACTCCTTTTCTGTTACAGTAGGTTTATGCATTAGACTAGTATCTATGAATAGAGTATTGAATTTTGATTCATAGGAGCCATGAGAAATGCAAACCTGTATAGTCAAAGCCATATTTTGGATATGGCTTATCACTGAAACCAAAGCCTATCCAATCGGGTGCCAAGCAGTGAAATCCAGCATCAGACATCTATCAAGAACAACAATGATATTCAACAACAAAACAGAGTTTTACAAGAGAGAACTACTTTATTTGGTTTAAAAACTAGGAATCTTAAAGTTCAAAGAATCAAACTATATTGTGCGATAGTTCAACCATATATGATTCCTTGACTAATAGTCAAAACTGATTGACATTTTATATTCTAATAGGTATTAAAATTTGGAAAGGTATTACAATTCCATGATTTCCTAGAACTCTGTAGATAGATCGAATCTGTACCATATCATATCAATTCCCCAACACTTCCGTTGAAGCTCTCTCACAGAGTCCGGAGAGTGGAGACAGGTAAGGGGGGTAAATATATACAATGTTGCCCATATCATATCGAAGAGGCTCCTTAAATCCCAAATCTCAATTAGCAAAGAGCTGGTTTTCGCTAGACCCTTGCTTTAAAAGCAATTAGCTTACAATAATATAACAGATAAGTACTCCCTGTTCCCAAAGAAATATCATTTTGACATTTCACAAGATTAAGAAAGATAAATGTCGACTAATCTCTTTCTATGTGTTACTCAAAAGAGCCTTTGTGTTGATTTAATAATGAGTCATATTAACCACCTTTCTAGGAGAAGGTAAGAATAATAAGAAAGGAGATACTTAATTTTTAGACTATTTTGATAAACAGACATTCTTTTGAAACATCCCAATAACATGTTGTCTAGGATGAAAGGAGTAACAAAAGTTTTAGTTAGATATTTGATTGGAAATATAATAATCAGAACCATATTTTCAGCATCATTTATATGTTTTCAATAATGTTAGATCATAGGCATTACATTTTTTTCCTCTTTTTCCCAACTAATTCATGCAATGTGGGAAACAACAAAACGATACGTTGGGAAGGCAAGGTATCCTCCTCTAAAATTCACAAGAGAGCATGCCATTTCAGTTGAGCATCCACAAGTGTGACTATAAACATTGAAACTTTCAGAATAGTGAAGAAAGTAATCAGCACTCAGCATATTATAGATACAATTGAATCATAACCATATATGCCCCTTAAGTAGATTAAATAAGGAACCCAAGATGGGCAATGACATAACTTATAGTAAATCAAGACACTAACCTGTGACATAACAACTCGGTAGCTATAAGATTGTGTTGGAGCCCCATGCAGGAATACGATGGTTCCACGTCCTCTATCAGGCGAACCTACAAAAGGAGATACATCAAGCAAATAAAATACACCTCGTATCCAATTTCTCCTGCTTTCTGATAAATGACTAACATATTCACAACTTCAACAATTCGAAATTACCTGTTTCTCTAACAAACCACACTAAGTCCCCAGATTTGATATAACGCCCATATTCCTTTCCCTTGTCCTCTATCCTCTGGAAACCAACCCCGAATTGGAAATCCACCAAAAATTAGTTCTTAAGAATGTAAAACCCTCAATTTCACTCACATACAAAAAATTCCATTAAGCACTAGGAAAACAATATATGCAGCCTTACAATTGTAGATATTAAGCAATCACTAAGCATCAATAGCTGTTATAAGAACGCAATAGAGCAACGAAGAAGAATTAAAGAACAATCGACACAAGAATTAACATGGTTCACTAACAATGTGTTAGCTCCATCCACGGGCAGAGCAGAAACATTTTATCATCTGGAGGCAGAGATTAATGATAAGGTTTATATAATATCCATCTAATTGACCTAAACACAACAGGCATAAACCCGAAACTAAAATAGAAACAGTTTACTAAACTGCATACACCGAAAATGACAATTTATTAATTGAGACCCGTGCTTGGTTAGTCCTATAGCCAGATACTTCGAGGCATATATATTTCGACAATAACACCCGATCGATCGATGCATTTGTTTTAAACTAATGTCCTATTAGGAAATGTATTCAATGCTTATACGCAACCCTTGTATCAAAACCGTTATTTGTTATTCGTAATTCTAATTAACATCAATCCAATACAAAAGAAATAAAAAAAAATATTGAACAATCAGAAATTTATTTACCATTACAAATCAATCAACATATAACCATGATAATAAAAAGGGGGAAAATCAAGAACACTTACATAGAGCATTTGGCCGACATTGCCGTCCTCGGCGGGGCTCTCAGGGAGTTGAATAGCGCTCTTGCTAGAGGGATTATCGGTAACGAAGCCGAACGGGCTAAACGACGACGTTTCTTCGTCGTCGCCGCCACTTTTGGCGAATACTTTAGCGGTAGCTTTTTTTCTTGATGAACTCCAATGGCGGCTGGTTCTAGTAATTGAATTGGATGAGAATTGAAGGTTCAACAATGGCGGTAAAATGAGAGAGCAAGCAGCAGCAGCCATGAGAGTGAGTTTTTTTGGTAGGAGAGAGAAAGAGGGGTGATGTGTGGCGGGAGATGTGATCAACCGTTTTACAACCACTAGTTAGTACAGTTATAATAGCTGGATTGTGTGCGCTCAAAGGTGGACTGAGTTCACAATAATTTATGGGTGGACTGAATTCACAATAATTTATTGGCGTACAAGAATATTGAAAAATTTGAATATTTGATATTTGAAATTGCACATGTTTTTTGGGGTTTTCCTATAGGGATAGGAGCCACGGACATGATGCTTGTGGATTGTGGTTGACAATGTTTCTCAAAGTATGGTGTACTTCAGCTCTGTTATTTTGGACTTATCTTTAATTTAGTTCAGTTCAGTTATTATTATTATTATTATTATTATTATTATTATTTCAGTTCAGTTCAGTTTAATTCAATTCCGTTCAGTTCAGTTCAGTTTCTCTCAGTCCAAAAAAACGGGATCTTCCTCTCTACATCTTATTTTGTGTTCCTCTTCTAATTATTTCTCGAACACAACCATAGTTTTTTTAAGATATGGATTATATTTCAATTGATCTTTTATGATCCTAGAAGGCATCTCATCGAATTTGTGACTTGGGTCTCAAATTGTTCAAAAGTTTGTACTTCCTCCGTTCTTTAATAATTGCAACATGTAGGGGTTGCACGTTTTTTAGGGATATGAGAAAGATAGAGAGAGAAGGAAAAAAGGAACTCATGTGACGAGGAGAGAGATAGGGAGAAAGTATAGTCAAATTTGGTAATATTGCAATTAATATGAAACTTCAAAATAAGGAAAATGTTGCCATAATAAAAGAAAAAGTACGTTAAAAACTAAGTTATAAATTGATTTTAAGAAAATACACACCTGATAAGCTAGCTGTAAGTGATGGCACAAGATCTACGATTTTTCTTTTATAATATACTAATCGCCTATAATTTTCGATTGTTCGTCTGAGTAATTAAATTGATATTTTGCAATAAAAATGTTACTTTTCTATAAAGTGAATAAATTGTTCATATACTCGTATATCATTGTTTTGATAATTATTTAGAAAGCACATGATTCAATTGGATTCAATTTACAATAATAATCAAAGTGGCCGGGAAGTTGCAACTTAGCAATTGAAAATATAATAAACAAGAAAAAAAAATTAGAACAATACTATGATCAATTGATAGTTTATCAGTTGAAAAAACTAAGAACAATACTATTATCAAATAAAAGAGCAAAAGCAATACCTATAATGGATCATCGATGTCCTGTCAATGAACTTCAAAGCTTCTTATCCAGATTGACCCACTGTGGTCATAACTAGGGGTGTGCACCGGTCCAGGACCGGACCGGACCGGAACCGGTTGGACCGGTGGACCGGAATCCGGGGTTTTCCTGGACCGGGACCGGACCGGAAAAATTCCTGGACCTCTTGGACCGGAATTTATTTTTTTTTTTTAAAAAAAAATCTTTTTTTATTTTATTTAAATATATTTATAAATTATATACATTAAAAATTAATAATTTTAATGTCAATAATCCTAAAAGAATAAATAGTAGGTTTTTAAGTTTCTAACTTTCTACCTTTTAATTTTTTTTAACATATAAAATTTTTTTTTTACTAAAATAGTAGAAATTCCGGTCCAACCGGTCCGGACCGGAATTTTCCGGGTTTGGACCGGACCGGACCGGTGGACCGAAATCCTGATTTTCGGCGGACCGAGGACCGGACCGGAATCTCCAGTCCGGTCCGGTCCGGTCCAAATTCCGGTCCGGACCGGTTTGTGCACACCCCTAGTCATAACTCATGCTGCAGCACATGTGAGACTGTGACTATGTGAGAAGATGAAAAGAAAACAAGTACTCCCTCCGCTTTTTTTTTATTTGCTACATTGTTGTTTTTGGAAAATGAACTATTAACTTTGACCGATTATTTTGATTTTTCTATAAGTAAAAATATAGTCATGTGTAATTTTGTTAGATTCGTCTAGATGTGTAGATTCACAATATAAAATTTTTATAATTTTTACTTAAACGAAATAAGAGATATTAAGGGTTATATAACGTCTTGAAAATCGCGCACCAACAATAATATAGCAAATAAAAAAAAGCTGAGGGGGTAATTCTTTGGGAAACATGCACGATGGAGTTTCTTTGTTTGGCTGAACTTTTTTGGGTAGTTCTGCAGGAGAAGTGATAATTCTTTATTTGACGTGTTCATACTGCTGTTTCTTGACTGTTGAAATGTGGAGAATTCATATCTTTGTTAGGTGTGTGAAATGAGTAATTCGATGTTTATGTGATAATATAGTTAGGTTTTTTAGGTTTCGAATAGAATAAATTGAAGCATTAGTGGAAGCTTGTATTGGAAGTTTGAATTTTATACAATTGAAATGTGGAGAATTCATCCTATAGAAGTAATTTGGGGTTTTTATGAGATATTTGGATAGGTTTTGTAACTTATTGATAAGAGGAATGATGTAGCTTTTATGCAACTAATAATTTGGATTATCTGATCTGTATCAAGGAATTTTTGGCTTTTTGCGGCAACTGTATTGTTGATGAAGTTTTTCAGTTATCATGAAGATAGCTGAAGTCATGAGTGTTGCCAATGTGGTTTCATATCTTTGTTTAAAGCGAGGGGAAGAGCAAGGAAATTGGAGAGGGGAATGCGTTCATATGGTTGTACACAGCTTATTGAAAATAGTTTAGCGGTTATTATCAAAAGTATGAGATGCCCTTTCTGGACTAGTAGTTAGTGTTGCTCTCTCTTTTCGTTCCCATATATGAGATAGGCTCATATAACACCTTTTTTGGCTCAGCGATTATGCTAATTCTTGTCATCTTAATCTAACTTCTAGTATTAGAGATATGTACTTTCTTTTCTCTGTCTTCAGGTAGACTTATAGTTTATGGACTTCTTTGTTTTTTCTGCATTATTGCTTGTTGTGGCCCTACATAAAAGTGAATATGAGGTCTGTCACCTTGATGCGTGCCTCTTTTCTCTTTTGTTTTCGTATATTGGTTCCTGGCCTTTCACCTAATGAAAGTTAAAGCTGGTCAAGCCGCTTCCTTGCTGTACGTGCAAGCTTTTTTTGTTGTTGTTTCTAGCAAGTGTTATCCCGGGGTTTGCGATGCGTAGGGTCCTTTTCCTTTGCGCATACGTCCATGAGTAGGTGGTGAGAATGATTCAGCAACAAAAATGATAGAGTTGGAACCTTGAAGTCCAATTTAAATGATATTGAATAAGCTAATTCCTTAGATACTCAATTTCAAGATTCTGGTAATAGGAGTAATGTTATTGCTTATATCCTTGTGAATGTATCATGTATGTAGCTTTCTGAAATTAATCTGCTGCACCTTTGTGCTAGCTATATGAGGCATATGAAAGGCAGTTAAAACCATCAATTTGTGCGAGATGAATTAGGTTAAGAAAGTATTAATAACGATAGTAGTGGGCTTGTGGTAATTGGTAACCTGTTTGGTTTGTGCGTCTATTGTTGCTCCATAAGCATTATCTTTAAATCCTGGTAATGGACATGCACGTGCTTCATCGCCTAAGGGGAAAGCATGATTAGGAGAAAAGGGAAAACAAGTGCCTTCCTTATGTTTGTTTTATTTTCTTCTTGAATATACCAGTCTGATCCGTGGTAGTAGCTTTACAGATTCCCATGGCTCGCATTTGTATTCATCCTATTGAATAAATATAAATAAACAGTCTGCTGTTTCACACGTCTAAACAGTGAGTGGCATGCCATGGGATAGCAATTATATAAGTTCAGATGAATGAATATAAATATAATGCTTCTAAACATGCATATTCTCACCTCAGCTTCCAATTTCTTCCTCTCCTCTTTAGCCTTCTGTTTTGCAATCCCTTTCATCTTTTCTACCTGCAAGTGGTCATGTTAATAATAAAATCCCTGTCGCACTCAAAAACAAATTGAATCACGTAAAAAGTGGCAGGATAAATAATCATAAATTATCGGCATTGGCTACCTGTTCACAGAAAAGCATGATATCATCTGAGGAGTTCAACAATAAGAATCTTGCTACAATAGACAGTGGGCGACTATCCTAAAAGTTAAAACTATGAAGATGGTTGCTAAATGTTGCAGTTTAGCAGATAGCATCTCTTAAATAGCTCAATTGCATGCAATAGCATAATATCCTCTTGTCTATTAAGTTTATTATCTGAAGGTATGAACTATGAAGTATGAAGTGAATTTTTATTAACTACTCTTAGGTTATCTGCTCTACTTCTAGTATAGGTTATGCAATATCAATATATCACACCCTATCACAAGATACTATAACTATTTATCATATCATTAATTGGTTCCTCTGATCTTCTGGTGATCTTGCATATGAGACATTAAAGTTATCCCTTGTAAGACTTGCAAGTTTATCTTTGACTATGACAGGTTTGCAGTCATTTAAGTTTAACTTTGTTGAAATATGCCTTATGTATGGTGTCTACATAGAGTGTGATTGTGACTTGTGAGCTTTGTTTGGGTAAAATTGGTTTTGATAGATGATGAACATGAGGATGATGTGGAGGAAGCTATTGACAAGAATTATGAGCCTGACGATGAAATTGAGCCGGAACAACATGATATGCGTGTGGTTATTTCCGGTGGTCAGATGAAGAACAAAGCGATTATTAAAAAGATGGATGTTCCCAATGAATCTATGTATGTTACATGTGTGTTAGTACATTATCTAATCATTTCAATGTCA
The DNA here is from genome assembly GCA_947646795.1 of Beta lomatogona. Lineage (NCBI taxonomy): Eukaryota > Viridiplantae > Streptophyta > Magnoliopsida > Caryophyllales > Amaranthaceae > Beta > Beta lomatogona. Next base: position 242,006 of record CANSNZ010000730.1, read on the forward strand.
TGTTACCTTTATGAGCTTATAAGTTACCCATATTTCCTTAATAGTACTTTTTGTATTTTAACCACTAGTTAAGTATATAAAATCGTTAGTTGCTCAAATTTGCCCTCCTAAAAATGTCTTCAGAATCTGCAGAAGAGATGCAATCAATCTTCTTGCAATTTTAATTTTCAAAATCTTTCGTTTCATGTGGTAATGTCTAGTTTTATGCTTTTGGCGTCCTCTTTGTTATTTTTATCTTGTTCATTATGGTATAGCATAATATGTGTTTTATTAGTTTCCCAAATATTGTTATTAGTTGTTGTTTTAAAGCTATTTGTTACCTCCTCTCTCTCACATATCTTTGGCGAATTTCATACAACCTATTAGCTCAATTGGTAGAGCATTGTGTAATACACAACGATGTAGGTTCGAATCCTGCATAGGTTTAACTATAATCAAAGTTACACTAAAAGAAGTTACCCTTAAAATATATAAAGTTACCCTAAAAGTGCTAAAAGTTACCCTTGAACATATATATAAAGTTACCCTAAAAGTGCTAAAAGTTACCCTTGAAGTATATATATAAAGTTACACTAAAATTGCTAAAAGTTACCCAAAAATTGCTAAAAGTTACCTTGTTTTCAGTTTTCAGATTAACAGTTGTTTTCAGCGGATCCTACCCCTATATATATATATATATATATATATATATATATATATATATATATATATAGAAATGAGTTCATATGAGAATGCATACTTACATGAGAAATGAGAATGTATTTTAGCTCTATAACGCTAATGAACAATTGATGTAACTCCAAAAAACAAAAATTAGAAACAAAAATTTCGAAAAATATACTCCTTCCGTCCCATAAAGATTTGAACACTTATTTGGACATGTATTCAAGGTGATAAGTTGTAGTGTGGTTATCAAATGTTATTTTATTTAAAAAGTAGATGTGATAGGAATTGGTGGGGTATTTTTTTATTAGAGGAGAGAGAACGTTGAGTAACTTTTTATTGGTAAAAGGTAGAGTGTGGGTCAAAGGAGTGTAAAAGAAATAATATATTAATAGTGGGACCATGTCAAAAATGGAAGTATTCAAACTAATTTGGGACAAACATAAAAGGAAAGTGTTCAGACTATTGTGGGACGGAGGGAGTAAATTTTTTTGGGAAATTTCCTCGGGTACCCCGAGGTTTGGCGTAATTCCCAAAATACCCCCCACATTTGGGGAATTTCTCGAATACCCACGAGGGTTGTGTTTGGGCTCGAGATACCCTTACTATGGACGACACCCTACCCCGTTAGGTTTTACAGTCCATAGTATCCCCAATTTTCTCTCTCCTCCCATTCCCCCCCCTTGCCAACCCCCTCCCAGCCGGCGTCGGCGACCCTACCCCTCTCTTCCCGTTCAGGCCCGGCAATGAGAACAACGTGGTTTCGGAGGTGGGTTTAAGGGTTTGGAGCGGTGTATGCAGGTGGGGAAGGGGGTCGACTCACGATGGGGGACGGGGGAAGGGGGGCCATTTTCGATAGGGGGAAAGGGGGGAGGGGGTGGTGTCGGGGTGGGGTGGGGGAATCGAGAATGGGGAAAGGGAGGGCTAGGGTGGGGGAAAGGGAGAGGGTGGGGTCGCCGGCGCCAACGCCGGGGAGTGCTGCTGTTCGGCCGGCGAAGGGAGGGGGTAGGGTCGCCGGCGCGGAGTGGGTGGTGGTTGCCGGTCGTCGGCGGCCATGGTTGGGGAGGAGGGGTTGGCAGTGGGTGGGGGAATAGGAGGAGAGAAAATTGGGGGATACTATGGACGGAAAACCTAACGGCATTAGGGTTCAGTCCATAGTAAGGGTATCTTGAGCCCAAACACAAACCTTAGGGGTATCTGAGGAATTCCCCAAATGTGGGGGGTATTCTGGAAATTACGCCAAACCTTAGGGGTACCTGAGGAAATTTCCCAATTTTTTTTTGGCTCGAAGTTTTTTCGGGGGTATAACTCTAATGAACAAGTGTTGTAACTCCCAATCGTGTGGTTGAGATTCATTCTCATTTCTCATGTAAGGAGGCATTCTCATGTGGCTGAAATTTTCCAATTTTTTTTGGCTCGATTTTTTTTTTCTAATATGTTTTTTTTTTGAAGTTACATCATTTTTCATTAGAGTTATAGCGCGTAAAATGCATTCTCATATATATATTCTCATATATATATATATATATATATATATATATATATATATATATATATATATATATATATATATATATATCTCCTCAGTTAGAATAGTGCGAACACTTTTCCTTTTATGTTTGTCCCAAATTAGTTTGAGCACTTCCATTTTTGGCATGGTCCCACTATTAATATATTATTTCTTTTACACATCTTTGGCCAGCTCTACTTTTTATCAATAAAAAGTCACCCAACTTTCTCTCTCCTCTAATAAAAAATACCCCACCAACTCCTATCACATCTACTTTTTAAATAAAATAACATTTGATAACCACATTATAACTTATCACCTTAAACTACGTGTCCCAACAAGTGTTCAGATCTTTTTGGGACGGAGGTAGTATATATATATATATATTATATAGGCAGGATCACATGAGAATGCTCCTTACATGAGAAATGAGAATGAATCTCAACCACATGATTGGATTAGAGTTACAACACTTGTTCATTAGAGTTATACCCCCGAAAAATTTTTGAGCCCAAAACAAAAAAAAAAAAAATTTTGATTTTTTTTTTCTAATTTTTGTTTTTTTGGAGTTACATCACTTTTTCATTAGAGTTATATCACTTGTTCATTAGAATTACAGCGTGTAAAATACATTCTCATTTCTCATGTAAGTATGCATTCTCATATGAACTCACTTCTATATATATATACATATATATACATATATATACATATATATATATATATGCTTTCTTAATTGTTTTTAGTTACCAAGCTAATGTCTGATAGTCATTTTACACATTAATTTTGAACTTTTTGCCTCCCAATATTCAGTTTGTAAATAGTTTTTATCTATTTGGATTCAAAAAAATTCCAAAAAATTCAAGGATTTTAATTGTTCTTTTGTACATCTATATTTCTGAATGTTTAAACAAATGCTACACTTTTGCCAATGTATTAAATTTTATAATCAAACTAACTCGGTTTTTGCCGAACGACTTCAAACCCATGTGGGCAGATCCTAGATCAGCCACTAATCTCGAGGTGACTTAAGAGTTTAAGATGACTTTAGCATTAGTTGCGACACTCTATATTATCTTAAAATGCCTACTACAACTTGTTTTGCATTTTTCTAGTTCAACTTTAATATAGCTCTGAAAACTACTATAATATACCTTCTCTTATACACAAATATGATTTCAAATGGTCTTATATGATCATAAAACACATCTCATAGAATATGTTATCTGAATCTCAAGAATGTCTGAAAATGTATATTATATCATTTTAATTTGACTCTTTTGGGTTAATTACTCCTATTTATACAATCTATTCATTCACAAAAATGACCATTTTCATAAATAAATTGTCATTCTTGTAGATTTTTTGACCTCTTCAATTAATATAATGACATTTATCCATAAAAATGCTTCTTGATAGGCAAAATATGTACTACATCCCAACTTTGACATGATAAAGACTTTCTCCTTCCTCCCGCTCCAAACCCCTCCTTCACTGTCAAGGACCGCACTCCACCACCGTCTTTGTCCATCTACGGCGGCGACACCACCACACCACCACCAACAAAGCTGCTCCTCTCTTTTTCTCTCTCCTCCAGGTGTCACTCTCTCCTTTCCCCCTTAAATTCTATATTTATTATGCTCATATTATTCATACTTACTTCGTTTTTAATGTCATTTCTATTAACTCAATTCATAGTACATTTACATAGAATACTTCTTAATTTAATTTCATTATACTCTTGCAGAAATGGCGTATCCAACATAATTAAATTTCATGAATCTTTTTTTAACCTTTGAAGTATACTCTCTCCCTCTTTTATGACCTCATTTTGAATTAATTTCTTTTTTTAATTTAGGGTTTGCTTTTATTTAACAAATGAATTTGACTG